>JAEOAD010000018.1:22142500-22395000 GCA_036365145.1 Orientallactaga sibirica | reverse complement strand
GTAAAAATAGGGCTGGAGAGATGGCTTAGTGGTTAAGGTGCATGCCTGTGAAGCCTAAGGACTGCGGTTCGATTTTCCAGATCTCACATAAGCCAGATGCACATGGTGGTGCATGCATCTAGAGTTTGTCTGCAGTGGCTAGAGGCCCTGGTGTGCCTATTCGCTCCCTCTCTCTCTCCCCCTTTCTCTGTCTCAAATAAATAAATTTTTTAAAAAGTAAAAATAAGTCGTGCATGGTGGCACACGCCTTTAATCCCAGCACTCGTGAGGCAGAGGTAGGAGGATCACCATGAGTTCAAGGCCACTCTGAGTGAGTTCCAGGTAGCCTGGGCTACAGTGAGACCCTACCTCGAGAAACCAAAAAAATAATAATAATAAAGTAAAAATAAATTCAACTATAAAGCTTATGACTGTTTAACCAAAAAAACCACTATAAATCTACAACCACACTGCAACCTAAACATTAAAATATCTTAAGAAATGCAGAAATTATAGAAATATAAATGTTGATGCTATCCATGACCTTGGGGTCACTGGAGACTTCTAAAGCATACCTTTTAATCCATGCCATGGTACTTCAAGAACATGTTAAGGTAAGTCACAGCTTGGAATACTTCGGTGCACCTCAAAACACCTCAGCCAGTGTATCTGTGTCATTCTCTTTTCCTTTTGAGATCATAATGGTTCGAAGAACTACAATGCTTCCATTTGAATGATATTCTCATAATTTCAATGACTTAAAAACAAAAACAAAAACAAGGACTTAAGTGTTGGTATGTCATGCCACTAAGTAGTGCAGTGTGTTAGCTGCCACCATGACTAAGAAAACAAAGCTGCTACTATGGTTAACACTGCCCTTTTTAATGGGAACCCTCGAGGGAATGAGAAATGCCAATGTTAGCACGTACTTTATGCAGATCTTTCTAGGAAAGTTCCACAAACCTCTTTATTTCAATTATTTCTGTAGTTCTTTTCTCATGGACTGAAAATAACCTACAGGACAGATCTGAAGACTTATTGGTGCCAGGTTCACCTTCTGAATGATGGCTAATCTATTCTGTGTTGACCCATACAGATCTGTACAAGGGGAATTGGTTAAAAGGGAAAGACTATCCTCCAAGTAATCCTCCTCTCCTGGGTGAACATTACCATACCATCTAACTGCATGGAAGGCATGAAACTAAAGAATTCCAGATTTTGAAGTTTATTTCTATTAGCATAAACAAACAGATAGTTGGTTATGATGTTGTGAAATAAACATCTGGTCTTCATTTCTGGTTCCTGGCATATAACTTCAAAATCCTTGCAATGTTCAAAGTGGTAAGTGTCTTTTTGTATGCTAGTAAGCTGAATGATGGCTGGCCATCCTTGGGTAGTTTCTGGGTGGGGAACAGTCACTAGAAAGACCAAGGCAGGATGAGAAGTTTGGGACTTTCAGCCCTACCTATTATCTCTGGTAAGGGAGAAAGAGCTGAAGATTAAGTTGATTACAAATGGCCAGTGATTTAATGGAGCAAGCCTATGTAATGAAGCCACCACCAAAACAAGAGAGGCTCCAGAGATTATTCCAAATAGTCTAACTTGGAAAGGCTCCTCAGGGTGTTCCCAGAGAAAGCATGGAAGTTCCGTGTCCCTTCTTCCACATATTACCCTATCCATGTCTCTTCATCTGATGTTCATCAGTACCCTTTCTAATATCCCATCTAATAAATCAGTAAGCATAAACTAAGTGTTGCCCAGTTTTGTGTGTGAGCTGCTCTAGCAAATAAATGGAAGTCCAGGACTGTGGGAGCTCCAGTTTATATCCTATCAGAAGCAAGGGTAAAGCCACCTGGAGGGGGTCAGGCACAGTTATGTGAATGGGAGGGGCAGTCTTCTGTGTGTCTGCCAGGGTGGGGCACAGCAAAACCAGCCTTCTCGGACATCAGACTCATCGCGCCTAGGTGACTGCCTATGTATCCCTTTTCTCTTCACCTTGCCCACCCTTCTTATAGAAAGGCATTTAAAATATTCCATAATTAAGATGCATTAAGAATGTTGGGCTGGAGAGACAGCTTAGCAGTTAAGCACTTGCTTATAAAGCCTAAGGACCGTGGTTCAAGGCAATTCCTCAGGATCCACTTAAGCCAGATGCACAAGGTGGCGCATGCATCTGGAGTTCGGTTGCAGTGGCTGGAGGCCCTGGTGTGACCATTCTCTCTCTCTCTCTACCCCTTTATCTCTCTGCCTGTTGCTCTCAAATAAATAAATAAAAATAAACAAAAAAATTTAAGAAAAGAATGTATTGCAGGGCTGGACAGATGGCTTAGCAGTTAAGACCCAGGTTCTATTCCTCAGTACCCACATAAGCCAGAAGCACAAGGTGGTACATGCAAAATGCCAGAAATGAAGATCAGTTGTATATTTCACAATCATTACCAACTATCTGTTTATTTATGCTATTAGAGATAAGCTTCAAAAAGTTTGTTTGTAGTGGCTAGAGGACCTGGAGTGCCCATTCTCTCTCTCTCTCTCCTTCCCTCCTCCCTCCCTCCCCTTAAATAAAGAAATGATAAAAAAGGATGTATTGCATGTGTATAACTACAAAAAATTTTACAGAAAGGATATTTGAGTTAAGAGTATTAACTAGGAGCCGGGCGTGGCGGTGCATGCCTTTAATCCCAGCACTTGGGAGGCAGAGGTAGGAGGATCGCTGTGAGTTCGAGGCCACCTGAGACTACAGAGTGAGTTCCAGGTCAGCCTGGGCTGGAGTGAGACCCTACCTCAAAAAAAAAAAAAAAAAAAAAAAAAAAAAGACTATTAACTAACTGGTGTGGTGGTGGCGCACGCCTTTAATCCCAGCACTTGGGAGGCAGAGGTAGAGGAATGCCATGAGTTCAAGGTCATCTTGAGACTACACTGTGAATTCCAGGTCAGCCTGGACTAGAGTGAAACCCTACTTTGAAAAACCACAAGAGTATTAACTGATAACATGAATAAAATATATAGAAATGCTGTTACTGTCACAAGGCAATTAAAATTAGTTTAGCATGACAGGTGAGCAAACTCAAAACTATAAAGAAGGATCCAAAGAGAGCAGTGGGAAAGGCTGTTGTAATCTAGGCACAAGGAACACAGCTGAAGCCTGTGCTAAGGGGGAAAGCAGGCCATTTCCTGTGGGACTGGGTAGAGTCAATTATGAAAATCTATGTCTAGTGTTAGAAAAATGGCATTTCTAACATTTGCTTTTTTTTTTTTTTTTTTTGCAGGATGTGAGGAAGGTAAATTACCAATGTAGACCACCCTTCAAGAAGCTGAGAATGGCCGGGCATGGTGGCGCATGCCTTTAATCCCAGCATTCGGGAGGCAAAGGTAGGAGGATCGCCATGAGTTCGAGGCTACTCTGAGATTACATAGAGAATTCCAGGTCAGCCTGGCCTAGAATGAGACCCTACCTTAAAAAACCTAAAAATGAAAAAACAAAACAAAACAAAAAAGCTGAGAATGATGCCAGAGCTACATATAAGAAGGACCTGACGGGAGTAAAAACTAATGCAGAACAGACAGACCCAAGCAAGGGCTCTCGTTCAATATGCAATCCCTGTCTGCAGTCAGAGCCATTTCTCAAACTTTTTTTTTTTTTTTTTTTTTTTTTTTGAGGTAGAGTCCACTCTAGCCCAGGGTGACCTGGAACTCACTCTGTAGTCCCAGGCTGGCCTCAAACTCTCAGCAATCGGTCTACCTCTGCCTCCCAAGTGCTGGGATTAAAGACATGTGCCACCACATCCAGCTCAAACTTTAAAAAAAAGATCCTTGCCTTCTGTTTCCACCCGTCCTTAAACTAGTTCCCTTTCCTCTCTCCCTCCCCCCCCCTTTTCACTCCCTGCTCCTAGAAGAGCATCACATTGTTTCCTACATTCTGCTTCTGCAAATCAACATATCCTATACACAGGATACCAAGTTAATGCTTCTGAAACAGAGCTCTTCCTCTGCACAGGAAAAAAAAAATTACTCACTGGAGAGCAAGTCAAGATCCACTAACTAGTATGTTAGATAATAACAACAGAAGCCAAGGTCTGGAGGACTTACTGATTGTCTCACTCAATTTTCGGAACAGGAGACAGACACTGCACTAAAGTGACTAAAGAACACATATATAGTTAAGATAAATAAATAAAAGAACTAGACCCTAAATGTGAGTCATCTAGATGAAATCTCAGCCTTTTTTTCCCTAGTACAGCCTTGTTTACAATCTTGTTGGGGGAGGAGGGAGAATGGATCCCAAGTTCCATGCTAAGCATTTGATGGCATTTTATTCATCCTGACCTACCTCCTTTGACAGGCAACAAGATTGAGGCTCAGAGACTGAGGTCAACTGCTGAACATCACAAGTAAGACTGAAATCATGGGACAGATAATTGATATCAAAATGTTCAAAGATAAACCCTATACTCACAATGCTATGTCAACTTTTCTTCCAGAAACAACCAAGAGAAATCAAGTCAAACATATAATTTCTTTCTCAATCTGGCTGACAGAGCCACAACCTAATTATATAAATGCTTCTCAAGCAAAACCTTATTGTTTTATCACTCAAAGCCATATAAAACGTTTGTAAACTGGGTGTGGTGGCGCATGCCTTTAATCCCAGCACTCGGGAGGCAGAGATAGAGTATTGCAGTGAGTTTGAGGCCACTCAGACTATATAGCAAATTCCAGGTCAGCCTGAGCTAGAGTGAGACCCTAACTCAAAAAACCCAAAAAAAAAAAAAAAAAAAAAAAAAAAAAGAGTTTGGAAGCTCCTCTATACCAAAGCCACTAAAAATGATCAGAGCACTTTTAATCTAATCAGAAACCTCATTTGCCATGCAAATAAAATCCAGTAATCTTGTGAAGTGACACACTGGATAATCTTGTATGGTTGATTTAAGCTTGGTGTTTTGGTTTGGTTTATTTTGGATTACTTTTAGTTATTTTTTTAATTTTTATTTTTTGTTTAATTTTTATTTGTTTAAGAGCGACAAAGAGGCAGAGAGAGAGAGAGAGAGAGAGAGAGAAAGAGAGCGCGAATGGGCGCTCCAGGGGCCTCTAGCTACTGCAAACAAACTCCAGAAACATGCCCCCTTATGCATCTGCCTTACCTGGGTACTGGGGAACTGAGTCTCAAACCGGGTCCTTATGCTTCACAGGCAAGCACTTAACTGCTAAGCCATCTCTCCAGCCCACACTTTTTGGTTTTTTAAGGTAGGGTCTCACTCTAGCCTAGGCTGACCTGGAATTCACTATGAGTGGAGGAAGATGGCTCAGCAGTTAAAGGCAATTGCTGGCAACACCTGCTGGCTGGATTGGCAGGGGTTCGAGTCCCCAGTACCCACATAAAGCTAAATGCACAAAGTGCAGCATGCATCTGGAGTTCATTTGCAATGGCAAGATGCCTCAGTGAACCCATTCATCCCTCCCCTCACAAATTAAAAAATATATATATATATATATATATATGGAGAGATGGCTTAGTGTTTAAGGCACTTGCCTGAAAAGCCTAAAGACTCAGGTTCGATTCTTTCCCTCTCAAATAAATAAAGTGTTAAAAAACAAAAAGAAATTTAAAACCCCAAATACACACACACACACACACACACACACATTAAAAATGCACCATAAGCCGGGCGTGGTGGCTCACACCTTTAATCCCACCACTTGGGAAGTGGAGAGGTAGGAGGCTCACTGTGAGTTCAAGACCACCCTAAGACTAAAGTGAATTCTAAGTCAGGCTGGGCTAGAGCAAGACCCTACCTCAAACTCCCCTCACCCCCAAAAAAGCACCATGCAGGGCTGGAGAAATGGCTTATCGGTTACAGCACATGCCTACATGGCCTAAGGACCCAGGTTTGATTCCCCAGAACCCACATAAGCCAGATGCTTATGATGGGGGCACATGTGTCTGGAGTTCTCTGCAGTAGCTAGAGGCCCTGGCACACCCATTCTCTACCTCCCACCTTCCCTCTCTCATAAATAAATAAAAATAAATATTTTTTAAATGCATCATGCAAATGTCTATGGAACAGTCACTTCATCTTGTCCTTTTACACAAATCCATTCCCATGTCAGTCCTTACATCCTCCCTCACTATGCTATTAAGTCCAAAGCTCCTCCTTTTTTGTTATTTAACCACCAAAGCCTGATAAGTATTTTGTGAGGGGCTGGGAAGATGGATCAGCAGTTAAAGGCACTTGCTTGAAAAGCCTGCTAGGTCAGGTTCAATTTCTAGGGCACCAATATAAGCTAAGGTGTTCATCTGAGGCAGCAAGAAGCCCTGGCACACTCATACATAAACGTGCATGTGCACATACAACTAAATAAAAGTAAATACTACATGTAAATGTTATTCCTTCCGACCACATGACTGACTGCTAACTGACAGCAGGGTGTGAAGTCCTCTAGCACACAGCAGGCACACAGGACTCAAGGCAACAGCTCTCCTAGGAAGGGGGGAAACATTACCAGAACACAGTAAAGACTCTAAGGTGATACTGGGTACACCCAACTTTCCATGTTTAAAATTAACTTATCTATAAACTGGGTGTGGTGGCGCACACCTTTAATCCCAGCACTGGGAAGGTAGAGGCAGGAGGACTGTCATGAGTTCAAGGTCACCCTGAGACTACAGAGTGAATTCCAGGTAGGCCTGGGCTATAGTGAGATCCTACCTTGAAAAACCAAATAAGAAAAAAAATTAACTTATCTAGGAGATTATATTTTAGGGATTATGCTTAATTGTATTAAAACATTTGCCATGAACAACTTTGTATACATCTATGTATCTAAAGACACAATTGGTAACAGCATCAAGGATAGCAAATTGTCTGTATTTCATATATAAAGACTTGAGGGTTTTTTTTTTTTTTTCTTTTTGGTCATTATTCCTACAATACCATATAAAAGCCAAATAGCATTTGGACTGTATTTGGTATTATAGTCAATCTAGAGATGATGTAAAGTATTAGTGTGTATGGATTATATGCACTAATGTCAGTATACACAAAAGAATGGAGCCGCCATGATTTTGGCATCAGAAGTGGATCCTGGAACCATCCCCTTGGGATAACACAGGACAAATGCTCTTTTGTCTGTTTGTTTGTTTAGGAGTATAATGAGTGGGGGTGCATATGTATGCACTCTTTGTGAGGTCCCATAGGCTATCCTGCAATGGGGTGGGCTCACCTGTGGTGGGGTGTGCTTCCACTTATTGACCCAGGAGCTTGCTGGTCTTCTCATGAAAATGGTAAGTTCCAGCAACTTCTGGGTCTCTGCTCCCTTGTAGGGACTGGGTTGCAGGCATGTATGGCTTGGCTATGCCCAGTTTAACATAGGTTCTGGAGATTCAAATGTAGGTAGTCTCAGACCCCCTTATATTGTGCAAGAAGCACAATTAGTCACTGAGCCCCTCTCTCCAGCCCTAGTTTGGTTTTGACTACTGAATTTATAGCACTTAATGTTTAAGACTGGCACATGAGCAGCCCGAAGGCAACCCACTGCTAAAGCAAACTTCAAGAACCCAAGTAAGCCGGGCGTGGTGGCGCACGCCTTTAATTCCAGCACTCGGGAGGCAGAAGTAGGAGGATCGCTGAGAGTTCGAGGCCACCCTGAGACTACATAGTGAATTCCAGGTCAGCCTGGGCCAGAGTGAGACCCTACCTCGAAAAACCAAAAAAAAAAAAAAAAAAAAAAAAAAAAAAAGTAAAAGCAGATGCCAATGAACATGAACTTTATCAAGCCTTACCCAGTAATTTCGGATGACAAAACTGCACTCTAAGAAAGGCCTAAGAGTGTTTTTGCCAGCAACAGAGGAACAGTGACTGCAGTACACCCGTGAAGGAAGCAGTCATGAACTGTAACTAAGAACACAGCAATATGCTACGTAAGATACATATTACGTATTTTCTATACATATTTACATTATTTTATTCAGGATAGAATTATAAATACAACTGTAAATACATCAGGTTCCATGAGCTCAAGAAAGCACCATAGTTTTGTTTCCTGTATCTCCAGCACTTGACCACCAGGTGTCAGAGGAAGTAAAGTTAGTCCTTACAAGACTAAGGAAAAACTTGAGTCTGAAACCCATTTACTACCTATGAACTTCAGGCAAGTTAATCAGCCCCCAGTACTTGGTTACCTTCTAGGTATGTGGAAGTTTCAATAGATGGCCCCCAATATATTGAGTGTTTTATTAGTTTATAGTTTGCATCTGCAGCCACCTTGCTGGAGACAATGTCACTGGGCGGATCTTAAGGTGTGGTGGTGGTTTGAGATTCCATTGTAAAGATATGCAAAGTGTACCTAATATGAGTTCCTAAAGTGTGCTGTGCTGTGTGGCTGGTGGCTTTTTCTCTCTCTGCTTGGCCCTGTGAGAGCAGGCCACTTCTGCCATTATGGAACTTCCCCTGGATCTGTAAGCTTCAATAAATAATATCCCTTCCTCCATAACTGTGCCTGGTCTGGAAGTTCATCTCAGTGAACCTGAAGCTGTCCTCTACAAGGTATTTTACTTTCTCCTTTTGAAAAACTGGGATAAAAATAATAAACTTATATGGATAGAAGTAAAACATGAATATGAGAAACACTTCTGTATTCTACTTGAGTAGAGTGGGAGGCAGTGATCTTCAAACACAGGAAGAAATGGATGGACTACTTTTAAAAATGCACAAACTGTAGTGAGAATACACAAATTTAACACAAGGTTGTGCAAACTGTTTTTACTGCCACTCAGAGGTTTTCTGAGTGTGCGCATCACAACCTGGTACACACTTATTCAGATATAAGAAAATCTAGTCTATGTCATGAAATTTCTTAAATGCAGATTGTGGGGAGCTGAGGAGATGGTTCAGCAGCGAAAGGCACTTGCTGGCAAAGCCTGTTACCTAGGGTTCAATTCCTCAGCACCTACATAAAGTTGCTCAAAGGACAGACTCCTTTGAAGAAGTAAAAGACCACATTTAAGGAAGGTGGAGCACAAGTATAGTACATGTAACCATACATACTACATATATACATGACGGAGGGAGGAAGATTGTAGCTCAGTAAAAAAGATTAAACAAGAAGTGGCTGGGGAGGTAACTCAATGGGTGAAGTGTGAAGACTTGAGCTCCAGCCCCAGTACCCAGATTAAAGATGAACATGGTGATGTGAGTAATCACAGTACTGGCAGACAAGGATCCTTGGAGCTTGTAGCTAGCCAGTCTAGCCTAATGGGTAGCTCCAGGACAATGAGAGACCTTGTCTCAAAAAGAGGTGTGGTGAGACTTCTGGTTAAGATGGTAGTATAGTAGCCACGCTAAAGCAGCCTAGGGGGAAAATAAGCAGAAAAACACCACAATACACACTTCTACCAAAAAGCAAAGGTATATAAGAAATTATCAACCACAGCAGGAAAGCAGGAGAGACCCAGAACTTCTAGCAACCACAGAAGCAGCAAAGTGGCTCCCACCAATCCAGGTCTCTGAGCTACACTGCACCAGCTTCTGCCTCAGCAACAGAAGCAGAACTCAGGTGTGGGGGGGGACTCTCCACTAATACCAGCGTCCTCTCAAAGTCAAATACCTGAAGGGGGACTGGAAAGATGGCTTAGCAGTTAAGGCGCTTGCTTGCAAACCAAAGGTCCCAAGTTTGACTCCCCAGGACCCATGTAAGCCAGCTGCACAAAGGGACACATACATCTGGAGCTCGTTTGCAGTAGCTGGAGGGCCTGGGCCTCTCTCTACCTGCCTACTTCTGTATCTCTCTCTCTCTCAAATAAATAAATAAAAAATAAAGTGTTAAAAAAAACTGAAGGAGAAGACAGCTGAGCAGCTCCTAAGGAAGAGGATCACGGGGACCATCTACACAGCTCTGGTACAACTTCAAGCACCCTCCACGGCCTCCCCTCTCCCAACCACCAGCACCAGCAACCACTGGAGATCTAGGGAAGGGAACTCAGCTACACAGCACCCAGCACAAGCGAGCTGAGCAGTGGACCCACCAACCCAGCCAGCCTAGCCAAACCCAAAGCACAGTAAAGAGGGACCCAAGCAGGCACACAGCATAGGTAAGGCCAAAGCCATACCAAAACCTTTAAGATGGCGATGACCACTGGGATGACCCAAAAGACACCATAGTGCTGATAAGTAACAGAGGAGTATGCAGCACTGAAACATCTCTATCATACCTTCCAAGGCTCAGGGTCCATTGCAAAAGAGGTGGCATAAAGAATGTAAAAACTGAAGGAAGGGTAGAACTGCTTACAATGCAATTTTCTAGACAAAAAATTGGCCTGTATAATCATGACCTTGACCCTAGCCTACCTTCACAAGAGTCTCATAATAGGAGGAAAAGAGGACAAAATAAAAGAGAGTCTAATGTAGAGAGAGGGGGTATATGAAGTAGGATGGAGAGTGGATTTGTGAACGAGATAGTGGGGGAGGGGAGGGAATTATCATGGTTTATTGTCTATAATTATGGATGTTGTCAATAAAAAGTTAGTAAGATCAAATAAAAAATAAATGCATGGAGGGAAAAAAGAGGTATGGTAGCACACATCTTTAATCCCAGCACTCTGGAGGCAGAGGTAGGAGGATCACTGTGAGTTCAAAGGCCACCCTGAGTCTACATAGTGAATCCCAGGTCAGCCTGGGCTGCAGTGAAACCTTACCTCAAAAAAAAAAAAAAAAAAAAAAAAAAAAAAAAAAAGACTTTAATTCCAGCACGTGGGAGGCAGAGGTAGAAGGACAGCTGAGAGTTTGAGGCCACTCTGAGACTACATAGTGAATTCCAGGTCAGCCTGGAATTCTTAGCATAAAATTAGGACATTCTTAGGATAACACTAGAGATTGTCCTCTAGCCTACACACATATATGCACGTACATCCACACATGTACACCCACACATATATGCATATGAATATACACATGTGCATGTACAACCCATATACACACAAAATAAAAGATTGTATAACAATTAACAAGGATCCCTTCTAATTGGTGCATAACTTCTATTTGCCCTTCAATCATGTTTTCCTCAGAAAAGGCCAAGAAATTTTAACTGGTTAGATCTTGTTACATCTAAGGTCAGAAAATGCTACACATCTTTAATTTGTCTCATATGTCTAACTTTTTTTACTCTTTCATATTTTACTTCTTTACTCTTCAAACACCATATATCTCTTTAATTAAAAAAATAATTTGAGGGCTGGAGGGATTGCTTAGTGGTTAAGGTGCTTGCCTGCAAAGCCAAAGACCCAGGTTCAATTCCCCAGGACCCATGTAAGCCAGATGCATAAGGTGGCACATGCATCTGGAGTTCATTTGCAGGTTCAATTCTCCAGTACCCACGTAAGCCAGATGCACAAGGTGGTACATGAGTCTGGAGTTTATTTGTAGGTAGCTTAGAGGCCCTGTCATGCTCATCCTGTCCTTTCCCCTCCCTTTCTCTCTGTGTCTCTCGCAAATAAACAAAAAGCCAGGCAAAGGGCTGGAGAAATGGCTCAGCACTTAGGGCACTCACCTGCAAAGCCTATCCACCTGAGTTCAATTCGCTAGTTTCCATGTAAAGTCAGATGCACAAAGTGGCTCATGCATCCGGAGTTCATTTGTAGCAGCTTAATGGTCCTGGTGCTTGTAATCCCAGCTCCAAGTACCCTGAAAGGATCTTTGCTTACTGCGAGCCAGCCTGGCCTAATTGGAAAGTTCCAAGCCACTAAGGAACCCTGTCTTTAAAAAAAGTGGATGGTACCGGAGGGACGAGTTTGTCTACTGGCCTCCACACACACACAAAACATGCACCCACACACACTTGACCACCACCACCATATCCAGATGCATTTTTAAAAGGTATATTTATTTACTTTTTTTTCTTCTTTCCTTCAATGGGTGGGGAAGACTTCAAGAGAAGATGAGGAGGGGCAAGAATTTTTCCCAAAGTAGGTAAGAAGACATAACAATCAAAGGTGGTTTTGCTTGAAATTGCTTAGCTGGATTTTTTACTAGCATTATTTATTAAATCAGGACTCTAGTAATCTCAATATTTATTTGTGTCCTCTATCATGCACTGAGTATTAAAAGATAATTTAGGGGCTAGAGAGATGGCTCAATGGTTAAGGTGCTTGTCTACAAAGCCCAATGACCTAGGTTCAATTCTACAATATCCACATAAAACCAGATGCACAAAGTGGTACATGCATCTGGAGTTCGTTTGCAGTGGCATGAGGCCCTGGCACACTCATATGCATGCTTGTGCAAGCTCTCTCTCTCTGCTTGCAAATAAATAAATGTTTCTTTAAAAAAAATTAAAGATAATTTGGGGGCTGGAGTGATGGCTTAGCAGTTAAGGCACTTGCCTGCAAGGCCAAAGGACCTAGGTTCAATTCCCCAGGACCCACGTAAGCCTGATGCACAAGGTGGCGCATATATCTGGAGTTCATTTGCAATGGCTGAAGACCCTGCTGCACCCGTTCTTTCTCTCTATGCCTGTCCCTCTCTCTCTCAAATAAAAATATTTTCTTAAAAATAAATTTTAAGGGGCTGGAGAGATGGCTTAGTGGTTAAGGCGCCTGCCTGTAAGCCTAAGAACCTGGTTCCAATCTCCAGGTCCCATGTTTAGCCAGATGCAAAGTGACACAAGGGCACAATGCCACACTTGCCCACAAGGAGGCACACGCATCTGGATTTTGTTCACAGCAGCTGAGAGACTGCTGGCACGCCCATTCTCTGTCTCCCTCTCCCTCTCTGTCTGTCTCTCTCTGTGTCTCTCTCCAAAAAAAATATTAATTAATTAATTAATTAAAAAAAGATAATTTGGAAATACTTGGGAAAAATCCCAAATATCAATACAGATAGAACTGTGCTATTATTATATGTATTTTCATATTTCCCACCTCATAAGTCCAATGACTCTAGTTCTTCCCTGAAGTACTAAAAGAGCATGGTTAAAGCACTTGACCTTTCCCTGGTTCCTGAAACCTCTGTGCAGCCAAAAAGGTGAAGGGACAGTCTTCCCTTATGATGTTGAGTGCCTAAGGACTCAGAAGCAAAATCTGACTTCCATCCTCCCTCCATCTGCTTCTTTTCCACCCAAAACTACATTGAGGCCTTATCTTGCCCCAACTTTGTATCTCAGGGTTAGCTCTAAGGAAATTATCTGTCCTGTCCTGTCTATGGTAGATAATAACAACATGTGTCCCATGCAAAGAAAAAAGAAATGCTTTGCAGAGGGACCCAGAACAATCAACAGACAGGATCTATTGGGTTACCAGACTCAGGGTATTAGCACTAGAACACAACCTTGTTCAGCTACATTTCAACACACTTGTCTAAGCCTCCGAAAAGAAATTCTCCCTTCACCTCCCGCCAGAAATAGATGGAATTTAGAGTTTTTTCTGTGAGCCACTATCGCAAATTAATGGCCATCAAAAGGGGGTCATGGGAACCCTAACTCAACCAGCAAGCCAGGTGTTCCAGAGTCCTGAACAGGAAACTGGCACCTCAAGTGGAGTCCTTGGGGGCCAAAACCTCAACCTGTAGGATCTGATACTTGAGGCTTTTTTTTTTTTTTTTTTTTGGTGAAAGGGGGAGATGTTGGGCCCTGCCCGGTGTGAAGCCGAGTGGTTAGCCCAGCCAGTCTTGGCCTACTCCAAACAGGCAGGCGTTCGCCATGAGGCCATGAGGCGAACGGCTGCCTTCCCCGCCCCTTTTGCCTCTGGGCGCCCCCTCTATGCTCTTAACTAAATGTCCCGCGGGGCCCAACTTTAAAAAAATAAAAAAAATAAAATAAAAAAAACCCGGCTGGAGACATTCACTATTTTTCAAGTCTATATGGCTATATCCTACACACCATTGTCCCACCCTTTACTGCCTTCCCATTTACATGGGGCTAAAGAGATGGCTTAATGGTTAAGCGCTTGCCTGTAAAGCCAGCCGCTTCTCTAGAGGCTGAGCGAGAAGGCGGGTGTCGGCGACTCAAACCCCTCCCCCCCCAAAACACCAGTGTGGCCTCGAACTCATGGTGATCCTCCTTCCTCTGCTGGGATTAAAGGTGTGCGCTACCATGCCCGGCTAGCCAAGGAATTCTTGCAAGGACAACTGAGGAGATCAAAATTTCCAAGACCCAGTGGTAGGTGTTCACATGGGTGAGTTTTCTCACTGGAGCACTTCTTTCCCTTGGAGCATGGTAATTATACACACCTCCAACTCGGAAACATGCTCTGTTACCAGGTATGATTATTCCAAAGTACCCTGTAGTTGGTGTGATTAGGAAATCACCCAATGTAACATGAACTTTAGTGGCACTGCTAGGGACCAGTGCTAGGAAAGCCATCTGTTTGATGGAAATACTATTTCTACTTCCCTGTTGATTATAGCTATCATGACAACTGCAAAATCCCAAAAGGAAAGAAACTTTAACTGCTTCAAACATTTAATTTTTGTATAAGCTGGCCAAGAAATTAAAATTAAATATTACACAAAGGGATTTCTACCCCTCTAATATTTTCTAGCTGATTATTCTCATTGGTAGCCTACATCTGCTCTGCTAAAATTTGGTAATGAATCAAAGAAACCTGCTGGGATGCTTATGTATCTATGAGTGTTTAATAACTACAATTCATGTACTGTCTTATTAAAAGAAGTAAAAGTTCCTCCTAAAACATGTCCCATGCAACAAGAGAACAAGTGTCAGTCATAGCATTCTGCCAAGCACCAGGGAGGGAAGAACTAACCTAAAAAAGAAATGTTTAAATTTTAAAAAGGAGAGCTGGGGCTAAAGACATGGCTGAGTGATTAAGGCGCTTGCCTATGAAGCCTAAGGACCCAGGTTCGACTCTCCAAGGTCCCACATAAGCCACACGCATAGTAATGCAAGTGTCCAAGGTCAAACATGTGCACAAGGTGATGCATGTATCTGGAGTTTGATTATAGTGGAGGGAGGCACTGGTGCACCAATTCTCTCTCCCTCCACTCCCCATAAAAAAAGGCTAGTCTATTGGGCTTGTCTCAAAAACAAAAAGAAAAAAGAAAAAAAGAAAAGAAAAAGTAAAAGAAAAGAAAAGAAAAAGAAGTCAGGTATGCCAGCACACCTTTAATCCCAGCACTTGGGAGGCAGAGGTAGGAGGATTACCATGAGTTCAAGGCCACCCTGAGATTACATACTAATTCCAGGTCAGCCTGGGCCAGAATGAGACCCAACCTCGAAAAACAAAAACAAAAACGTAGAGCTGGAGAGATGGCTTAGTGGTTAAGGCACTTGCCTGTGAGGCCTAAGAACCCAGGTTCAATTCTCCAGAACCCATGTAAGCCACATGCACATGGTGGTGCATGCGTCTGGAGTTAGTTTGCAATGACTGAAAATATAGATTAACAACCTGTATTTACCTAGCATGTGCAAGATCCTAGCTTCACTCCTACACACACACACACACACAAAGATAAAATGAGTAGCTAATGATTACCTATATTTCCCTATTATATTTTCTGAATATCTTTGGTACTGAACATTTTATGATCTGGAAAGCATGTTAAGCACTGACTTTTCAAAGAGGAAATTTCTCATGACAATTTAATATATGAGTAGAGTATATGGTCTAACACACTCACAAATAGTGAACATAATCCCAAGTGCTTAGTGTGTTGAGTGGGTTGTTTCTGTTGTTGTTTAAGGATTGGTTGTGTGTGTGTGTGGTTTTTCGAGGTAGAGTCTCACTCTAGCCCAGGCTGACCTGGAATTCACCATGCAGTCTCAGGGTGGCCTCGAACATGACAGTCCTCCTACATCTGCCTCCTGGAGTGCTGGGATTAAAGGCATACGCCACCATGCCAGGCTGTTTAGGGTTCTTATTTGCTTATTTGGGGAGTGAGTAAGGATCCTCATTTCTTTCAGCTTACTATTCTACCCTTTTAAAAGAGGGGGACTAGGGCCACAGCTCAGTTAGTTAAGTGCTTGCCTCATAAGGACCTGAGTTTAACCTCCAAATTCCATGATAAAATGCTAATCTCAGCTAATCTGCAGGGGAAGCAGAGACGGGGTCTCTGGGACTTACTAGATAATCAGTGGGGCCTACTTGGTAAGTTCTAGACCAGTGAGAAATCCTCTCTAAAAAGGTGGAGGTTGGCCATGGAAGTACACACCTTTAATCCCAGCACTCAGGAGGCAAAGGATTGCTTTGAGTTCAAAGCCATCCTGAAACTACATAGTGAATTCCAGGTCAGCCTGGGCTAACCCAAAACCCTGCCTGAAGAAAAAACAAGTGTTGGACATTGCCTAAGGAATAATACCTGAGGTTGTCAACTTGCTTTCTAGGATTCTTTTAATTTGGAAAATATGTCTTCTAGCTATACTGATATATAACAGATTATATGTTTTATATATAACATGTATTATAGATTTAAGTTAAAACAAAATAAAAATACTTCAATAGAAAATACCGTAGTTCAAGCCAGGGATGGTAGAGCACACGACTTTAATCCTAGCACTTGGGAGGCAGAGGCTGGAGGATCACTGTGAGTTCAAGGCCACCTTGAGACTACATAATGAATTCTAGATAAGTCTGGACTACAGTGAAACCCTACCTCAAAAAAAACAAAAACAAAAACAAAAACAAAAACAACAACAACAACAAAAAAAAAAAAAAAAAACCCGACAGCTCAGCCAGGCGTGGTAGCACCCATCTTTAATCCCAGCACTCAGGAGGCAGAGGTGGGAGGATTGTCGTGAGTTTGAGAACATCCTGGGACTACAGAATGCATTCCAGGTCAGCCTGGGCTAGAGCAAGACCCTACCTCAAAAAGTCAAAAAAAAAAAAAAATACCATAGCTTAACTTGAAGTGATAACTCTAATTAATACTTGACAATAAAACAAATTACTTTGGGATTTAAAATAACTTGTTAAACAGAAAATATTTAGCTCCAAATAACCCAATATTTACAGCTTTAGTAGAAAGAGGTGAAGTGTCCTCCACAATGCTACACATAATAGGTGAGCAAAACTCTGATATCAGAAACAATGTCCATAAAATACTTGAAACTTACAATTTACCTTCACACATGTCAGAATGGTGTTGGAAGAAAAAAATCATTAATGGCTAGAGAGATGACTTAGCAGTTAAGTTGCTTGCCTGGAAAGGATAACAACCTAGTTTGATTACCCAGTACCCAAGTAAAGCCAGATACACAAAGTGGCTCATGTATCTGGACTTCGTTTGCAGTGGCTGGAGGCCCTGGTGTGCCAATTCTCTCTGCCTGTCTCTTCTCTCATTCCCTCTCCTTCCATCTCTCTCTTTCTCTTGCAAATGAATAAATAAAAATATTTTAGGGGCTGGAGAAATGGCTTAGCAGTTAAGGCGTTTGGCTGCTAAGCCAAAGGACCCAGGTTTGATTCCCCAGGACCCACATAAACCAGATGTACAAGGGGCACATGCATCTGGAGTTTGTTTGCAGTGGCTAGAGGCCCTGGCATGCCCATTCTCTCTGTGTGTGTCTGTCTTATCTCGTCTCATCTCTTCTCTTTCTCTCTTTCTGCTTGCAAATAAAATTTTAAAATACAGGGCTAGCCAGGCGTGGTGGCACATGCCTTTAATCCCAGCACTCGGGAGGCAGAGGTAGGAGGATCACCGTGAGTTCAAGGCCACCCTGAGACTACATAGTGAATTCCAGGTCAGCCTGGGCTAGAGTGAGACCCTACCTCGAAAAACCAAAAATAAAAATAAAAAAATATATAGGGCCGGAGAGATGGCTTAGTGATTAAGGCATTTGCCTGCAAAGCCAGAAGATCCCGGTTCAACTCTCCAGGACCCATGTAAGCCAGATGCACAAGGGGGTGCACGCATATGGAGTTCATGTGCAGTGGCTGGAGGCCATGGCATGCCCATTCTCTCTCTCTCTCAAATAAATAAATAAAAATATATTAAAAAGTATACACACACACACACACACACACACACACATATATATTTAATAATTGAAGCCAGGCCGGGCATGGTGGCGCATGCCTTTAATACCAGCACTCGGGAGGCAGAGGTAGGAGGATCGCCATGAGCTCGAGGCCACACTGAGACTACATAGTGAATTCCAGGTCCTGGGCTAGAGTGAGACCCTACCTCAAAAACAAACAAAAAATTGAAATAATCAAAAGAAACTTCTAAATTCCTCCAAAGTTAAAAGAACAGCAGAATAGCAAAGATCACCAGGATAGAAACACTCATTCAGTTCCCATCCTTCTACTCCACCATGCCCCCATCCAAACACACTCACCCTAAAGGGGATTCAGGAACAAACACAGAATTCATTGCAACTGTGGCTACAATTTGTAAGCAGCCTTTCATTGCTCTGTAAAGGCTCAGCACTGTAGACTCATCATCCACAGCTGTGACTTAGATAGAACAACAACAAAATTTGACAGCAAGGACTGTTAAATGACATTTACAAAACAGTTGCAGAAAAAATTAAATTAGAAGTACTCCAGCATAACACAGAGCATTTAATGGTAGCCAGACACACTTTATGGTGTATGTCTGTAAGCCCAGCACTTCTAAGTCTGAGACCAGCCTAGGCTACACAGTTCCTGTCTCAAATTAAAAAAAAAAAAATTAATGAGACCCAGAGGACCAAACCATGAAAGTATTCAATCACTCTTCAGCTAGTACATTTCGTTTATACTGTGCTATCTTGGGGCTGGGTAAATTGCTTATCATACAAGCATAAAAATGTAGCTTGGGCTGGGCATGATGGTGTACACCTTTAATTCCAGCATTTGGGAGGCAGAGATAGGAGGATCACTGTGAATCTGAGACCAGCCTAAGACAACATAGTGAATTCCAGATCAGCCTGGGCTTTAGAGCAGAACCCTACCTCAAAAAAACAAACAATGCCAGGTGAGTGGTAGACACCTGTGATCCCAGTACTGTAGTCCTGGCAGAGACAGAATCCCAGGGCTCACTGAATCAAAGAACTCTAGGTTCAGCAACAGTTCCTGTCTCAAAGAATAAAGAAAGACTGAGGAGGCACCCCATGTTGACCTCGGGCCTGCACATGCATACCATCCATATATACACATGCTCCCACACACATGTAAACACATACAAACACACACACAGTACATATATATACACACACACACATATATATGTATGAATAGAATTGTTTCCTAAGCTATTTACACTGAAACAAAGCAGGAAAAACAGAAGCACCAAATCAGTGAATATTTTTCATGACTACCAGCCTGTGCTCTTCCCACCAAGCGGGCTTCCAAAATCATAGTGAATTATAGACACAAATAATAAGGACCTAGGGCTGGGATGTAGCTCAGGTGGTAAGTGCTTACCTAGCATTCATGAAGCCCCAGGTTTGATCCCCAACACCACATAAACTTGATATGCATCAAGGCTAGCCTGGACTACATGGGACCCTATCAACACACACAAATCATGTCCTGCCACACTCAGATCTCCACTTTGCCTGGATTAAAGAAGTTTCTCTGCTTAGTTAAGCACACCATCATGTACTGTCAAGGGACTGAGTTAGCTAACTGCACATGGGAGGGCAGCAGGAAGCTAATGCCCCAGCATCACTATCATTGCCACAAGACAACAAGGAAGCAGAAATCCAGGTGCAGGTGTGATGCTCCCACGAACCTGGCTGTGTAAAGCTGCTAACAGTATAACTGCCTCACCAGATGGTGGCAATAAAAGATCTCTGGGCTACTGAACAACCAAGTCATAGACTATTTACAACACACCCTGTAAATCTGAATTCATACCACAGATTCATTAAACCTTTGTTAACAGCGATACAAGTGTCTTTCCAAGCAGTAAGAAATGACAGAGCATCAAAAGGTGATGTAGACACTTCATTTATTCAGTAAATACTTAAGAGAGTACCCACCATGACCCCACCAAGCACAATATTCTAGTGGGAGAGACAAATGTAAAGCAATTTATATTGTGTTAGTTAATACAGGCAACTGAAAAAAAAGAAATGAGGAAGGAACCTAGCCTGGACTAAAAAGCAGGTCACCAGGTCAGGGAGGGCCTAACTGAAGGAGGATGTAAATGAGGAGACAGTCCCAAAGAGAGGGGAGAGAATAGCATGCCAACGGAAAGAGCAGCTTGTGTTTGGTAAAGGAAGCGGAGGTCAATGGTGGTGGCAAAGTAATGGTAAATTTAGGGGCTAAACTCTGGATTTTTCCAGACTTTAAATGTAGTAACATCAGAAAACACTAGAAAAGGGGCCAGGCGTGGTGGCGCATGCCTTTAATCCCAGCACTTGGGAGGCAGAGGTAGGAAGATTGCTGAGAGTTCGAGGCCACCCTGAGACTACATAGTTAATTCCAGGTCAGCCTGGACCAGAAGGAGACCCTACCTCGCAAAAACACAAAAAAAACAACAAACACACACTAGAAAACACAAAGAATGAGATGTCAATGCGGTAAGAGAAAAGCCAGGGCTATGGGATACTAAAATTAAGAATTAAAAAAAAAAAAAAAGAATAAAGCAAGGTGTGGTGGCACACACCTTTAATCCTAGCGCTACAGAGGCAGAGGTAGGAGGATCACTTTGAATTCAAAGCCACCTCACCTCAAAAAAAAGCTCCAGATCAACCTGGGCGTGGTGAGACCATGCCTTTAATCCCAGCACTTGGGAGGCAGAATTTATTGATTGCCATGAGTTCAAGGCCACCTGAGACTACTTAGTTAATTCCACAGGGCAGCCTGGGTTAGCAGTCGAAGGCCGAAGGAGAGGGCTGGAGGACGCTGGGCTTCAGTTCAGGCACATGCCTGTGAAGCCCTGGGACCCTGGTGCTGATCTCCAGGTCCCGAAACAGCCAGATGTACAATCAAGTCTCATGCGGCAGCAGCCCTGTTTACAGTGGCTAGGGCCCTGGGAGCTCATTTTCACAGAGCTCTCTCAAATAAATAAATAAATAAATAAATAAATAAATAAATAAAAACAAAGTTTTTAAAAAAAGAATAAAATGTAAACCATCTTTTGATGGAAGATGTCAAAAACTGCCACCAAGAGGAACAAATGTCTGTGGATCTCCTAAACTCTGACCACTAGGATAAATTCAGTGAATTCCAGGCCAGTCTGGACTATAGTACAACCCTGTCTCAAAATAAAAATATTCAAACTGGTGGGTGTGGTGGTGTCCGCTTCAATCCAATACCTGGAAGGCAGATGTAGGAAAGATCACCAGGAGTTTTAAGCCACCCTGGGAGTTGGAACTCAGGTCAGCCCTGAGGTACAGTGAGACCCTTTCATGCTTACCAAAAAATAAAATAAAATAAATAAATGAAAAATATTCCAAATACCTACTCTGGCTTTAATAATTATCTTCTAACTAGAAAAGTAAGATTAAAATGCATAACCACTGCAGAATAACAGCAAGGACGGTTGAAGACCACAATCTAAATGAATAAATAACATACATGTCAGCAAAAGACTTTACTTCCAGCCTGGAAGAGCAGTGCCTAAACTGCTGCCTCCAAACATTCTCTGGGTGTTGAAATTTTCCTTATTCTTGTTCATGTGAGTGTGTTCTGTGAAGCTGTGACAGAAGTGCAGAGAGACTACCTTACACACTCACGTAGTCTAGTGAGTTCTGGCAGCTGGGGCGTGAATGTGCAGAGGGACTACCTGTTTTTTTTCATAGTGAGTTCTGGGAGCTGGGACATAGGTGTGAAAAGCATACTTGAGGACACACTTCATAAAGTCTTCTGGGAGCTGGGACATAGGTGTGCAGAGGATTGATCTTATATTTCTGTGGCATAGTTCTGGGAACATGACATGGGTGTGCAGAGAAATTATCTTAACTTCATGGTAATCAGTTCTGGGGTCTGGGATTAAATGTGAAGAGGAACTTTCATTTTTTTTTCATAATGAGCAGTTCTGGGCTGGGACTTAGGTGGCAGAGGAACCATCTTATTCATAGTGAATTTGTTACAATTAAGAGGTATGAGCTTGATGTATTTTGCAGTTGTGGTTTTTCAGCACTCATAATAGGCAGATTGTAGGAGGATTTTTATGAGTTGAATTTTTTCCACCCTGAGACTGAAATAGTAAAAAAAGACATCAGCTATTCCCCCAGAGTGAGACCCTATCTCGATGAAAAAACAAAAAACAAAAAAAAAAAACCAAAAAAATGTATGGTCTGATACAATACTTTTGGTGGGGTGGTTTTGATGCAGAAGTCTCATTCACTGCTCAGGCTGTGCAAGGGTGACTTCAAACTCATGGTGATCCTCCTCCCTCAGTACTAGGGGTTTGCAGGCAGCTTGATGATGGGTTTTAAAAACTTGTGATTCAGATGGGTATGATGGTTTTTCGCCTTTAATCCAGCACTTGGGGAGGCAGAGGTAGGAAATTCACTGAGTTCGAGGCCACCCTGAGACTACATAGTTAATTCCTAGTCAGCCTGGGCTAGTGTGAGACCTACCTAGAAAAACAAAAAATAAATAAATAAATAAATAAATAAATAAATAAAAAAAAAACGTAACTAGAAAAGAGTAAGATTAAAATGCATAACCACTGCAGAATAACAGCAAGGTACCGGTACCAAGACCACAATCTAAATGAATAAATAACATACATGTCAAGAAAAGACTTAACTTCCAGCCTGGAAGGAAACTTAGCCTACTGCTGCCTAGAACATTCTCTGGGTGTTGAAATGTAGGCTACTCTATACAATTCATAGTGAGATAGTTCTGGAAGCTGAGACGTAGAAGTGCAGAGAGACTACCTTACACACTTCGTAGTGAGTGAGTTCTGGCAGCTGGGACGTAGGTGTGCAGAGGGACTACCTTATACACTTCATAGTGAGTTCTGGGAGCTGGGACATAGGTGTGCAGGGGAACTACTTTACACACTTCATAGAGAGTTCTGGGAGCTGGGACATAGGTGTGCAGAGGAATTATCTTACACACTTCATAGTGAGATAGTTCTGGGGTCTGGGATGTAAATGTGAAGAAGAAATGTCATACAAACTTCATAATCAGTTCTGGGCTGGGACTTAGGTGTGCAGAGGAACTATCATACACACTTCATAGTGAGTTAGTTCTGGAGGCTGGGACTTAGGTGTGCAGAGGAACCATCTTATTCATAGTGAGTCGGTTACAATTAAGAGGTATGAGCCGGGTGTGGTGGCGCACACCTTTATCCCAGCACTCAGGAGGCAGAGAGGTAGGAGGATCGCCATGAGTTCGAGGCCACCCTGAGACTACATAGTAAATTCCAGGTCAGCCTGAACTAGAGTGAGACCCTACCTCGAAAAAAAAAAAAAAAAAAAAAAAAAAAGGTATGGTCTGATAATACTTTTGGGTGGGGAGGTGGTTTTGATGCAGAGTCTCATTCTAGCTCAGGCTGTAGCCCAGGGTGACTTCAAACTCATGGTGATCCTCCTCCCTCAGCCTATAAAGTGTGGCTTGATGATGGGTTTTAAAAACTTGTGATGACAGATGGGTATGATGGCGCATGCCTTTAATCCAGCACTTGGGAGGCAGAGGTAGGAGGATCGCCATGAGTTCGAGGCCACCCTGAGACTACATAGTTAATTCCAGGTCAGCCTGGGCTAGAGTGAGACCCTACCTAGAAAAACCAAAAAAATAAATAAATAAATAAATAAATAAAAAAATAAATAAAAATAAAAACTCGAGATGTTCAGATGAAGTGGGACAGCTGCAGTTTTACCACTGCTCATGAGACAGGGCAGCAACTAGACAGCAGAATTAAAACTCATGACCACTATTTACAATAAAACTCTATGACCAAGTGTCTCCACAATCCTCAAAGTGCCAATAACCAAACATTACAGAAGGAAGTAACAGGGTAAAGGAGAGAATGACACCTACCTGTGGCCACCAGGACAGTGATACTATTAACAGGTATATAATGGTGGTGTATAAAAGAAGTTAGGTCAGGCAAATGTTTGGTGCATATACACAGCAACATTAGTTTTGGGAATACAAAGCTAAACATCCAAGGTGATGCTACATACAAAGTCAAGAATAAGTAAATCAAGAAGAGGACTGGAACAACTAACTGTGTATTTAACAATGCCCAGTAAACCTACAAAAAAGCACAGCATACACAGGCAGTATGGCTTGTTAGTCAAAAATAAAGATATTGGGGCTGGAGAAATGGCTTAGCGGTTAAGGCATTTGCCTGCGAAGCTAAAGGATCCCGGTTCGATTCTCCAGGACCCACATAAGACAGATGCACAAGGGGCACATGCATCTGGAGTTCATTTGCAATGCCTAGAGACCTATTCTCTCTGTGTCTGCCTCTCTTCTCTCTCTGCTTGCGAAATAAATAAATAAATAATTTTTTTTAAGTTAAAAAAAGAAAAGAAGAAAGATATTGGCCAGATGTGGTGGCACACACCTTTAATCCCAGCATATGGGAGGCTGAGATAGGATCACTATGAGGCCAGCCTAGGACTACAATGTGAGTTCCAGGTGAGCCTGGGCAAGAATGAGACCCTACCTAGAAAAAAAAAAGCTTACATACAAACATGGTGTCCAGTCATTTGGCCTGTCTGGCCAAACTTGAGGTTTCCAGTGTCCACTGTTTTCACTGCTAATGACTTCTGTCTCCCATAGAGCTGCATGTAGTGCAGCTTTTTCCAACTTACAGTTGGCTGGTCTACAAGGAGAAGCACCAGCTTGATTTTGTAGTGATCTTGCTGCCCACACATGTGAAGTCTTCAGCAATAGGTCTTACCATCTGTTACTCCTAGGAAACCAAGGCCCTTGATAAAAACCTGTAATGTTTTGGAGGCAGCAGGGACCTCCCTGGCCAACAACTTACTGGAAGGTAACTCATCCCTGGCACTGAAAATTTTCTAGTAGCAATCTATGGCTTCTGGATATGCCATCATCCAAAGAAGTAGGCTTTCATATGTCTTACTCAGAATATCTTAAATTTTGATTGACCCTCCCCCACCCTTCTCTTACTCAGTCTCTTCCCCTGGCTTCTTTTAGGCCATTCCACTCCCTGTGATCTGTTCTTCTATTCCACTTACATATATATATAACCATCCCCTAAAGTCCTTCCTTTTCCTCCCTCCCTTATAGCCTTTTTCCAGCTTAATGGCCTCTGCTACACACAAAAGTCTAATGGCATGTCTGCTCTGGGAGAAACCAACTATTCTCTAATCGGACTGGAGGCCTGCTCTAAGAAAAGGAATACATGCCTGGTACTAAAAACCTAATTAAAAGTCTAAGGCCGGGCGTGGTGGTGTACGCCTTTAATCCCAGCACTCAGGAGGCAGAGGTAGGAGGATCACGGTGAGTTCAAGGCCACCCTGAGACTACAAAGTGATTTCCAGGTCAGCCTGGACTAGAGTGAGACCCTACCTAGAAAAAACAAAAAAAAATAAAATAAAAAAAAGATAGTCTATGGTGGGCCGGGCGTGGTGGCACACGCCTTTAATCCCAGCACTTGGAAGGCAGAGGTAGGAGGATCGCTGAGAGTTTGAGGCCACCCTGAGACTACATAGTGAATTCCAGGTCAGCCTGAGCCAGAGTGAGATCCTACCTCCAAAAACCAAAGTCTATGGCGGGGTACGTCATGAGCCTTAGAGTTATAAAGCCTGTTCCTGTCTGGCTAAATGTATGTATTCTCACCAAACTGCCCTGAAAGCACTACACTTAATGTCCATATTCATGTATTAATGTTACTCTCACTGTTGGTTAGAAAAGCTTCTCTTTTCAGATGGTGACGACCACTGGATGACCCAAAAGGCAACAATAGTGCTAAGAAGAAGGGACAGAGGAGTACGCAGCACTGAAACATCTCTATCACACCCTCCAAGGCTCAGGGTCAATTGCAGAAGAGGTGGTGGAAAGAATGTAAGAGCCAAAGGAAGGGTACCATTCCTTACAATGCAACTGTCCAGACAGAAATTGGCCTCAATATCCATGACCTCCCAGTACCTAGCAATACCTTCAAAAGATCCTCATAATAGGAGAAAAAGATGATGACATCAAAATAAAAGAGACACTAATGGAGAGAGGGAGGGGATATGATGGAGACCAGAGTTGTGAAGGGGAAAATGGGGGAGAGCAGGGAAACATCATGGTTTAATGTCTGTAAGTATAGAAGTTGTCAAAAGGGCTGGAGAAATGGCTTAGTGGTTAAGGCACTTGCCTGAGAAGCCAAATGATCCCAGTTCGACTCTGCAGGACCCACGTAAGCCAGATGCACAAGAAGGTGCCTGCATCTGGAGTTCGTTTGCGGTGGCTGGCTGCCCTGGTGCGCCCAATCTCTCTCTCTCTCTCTCTCTCTCTCTCTGCCTCTTTGTCTCATATAGATAAGTAAAAATATTTTTTTAAAAGTTGTCAATAAAAAAATTAGAAGTGAGCCAGGCATGGTGATGCACACCTTTAATCCCAGCAATCAGGAGGCAGAGGTAGGAGGAACATTGTGAGTCTAAGGCCACCCTGAGATACACAGTGAATTCCAAGTAAGCCTTGGCTAGAGTAAGACCCTACCTCAAAAAAACCAAAATAATAAATAAATAAAAAAGAAAAAGAAAAATATATTTAAAAAAAAATTAGAGGGCTGGAGAGATGGCTTAGTGGTTAAGGCGCCTACCTGCTAAGCCTAAGAACCCGATTCCAATCTCCAGGTCCCACGTTTAGCCAGATGCAAAGTAATGCAAGGGCGCACACACATCTGGATTTTGTTCACAGCAGCTGAGAGACTGCTGGCGCGCCCAATCTCTATCAGTATCCCTCTCCTTCTCTGTCTGTCTCTCTCTGTGTCTCTCTCCAAAAAATAAAAAAAAAGAAATTAGAATGAGGGCTGGTCGTGGTAGTACATACCTTTAATCTCAGCACTTGGGAGACAGAGGTAGGAGGATTGTCACACGTTCAAGGCCACCCTGGGAGTGCATAGTGAATTCCAGGCCAGCCTGAGCTAGAGACCCTACCTCAGAAAAGCAAAAAACAAAAAAAATGGGGGTGGGGTGGACTAAAGAAGAAGGTTTAGCTGTTAAGGCCTTTGCCTACAAAGCCAAAGGACCCCAGATCGATTCCCCAGGACCCACGTAAGACAGTTGCACAAGGGGGCACATGCATCTGGAGTTCGTGCACTGGCTGGAGGCCCTGGCACGCCCATATACTTCTACGCTCACTCTCTCAAATAAATAAATATAAATATATATAAATAAATAAGCTGGGCATGGTGGTGCACCCTTTTAATCCCAACACTTGGGGGGCAGAGGAAGGAGGACTGCCATGAGTTCAAGGCCAGCCTGGGAGTACATAGTGAATTCCAGGTCAGCCTGGGATACAGCAAGACCCTACCTTGAAAAAAAAAAAAAAAGTAAATGTCAGGCTGGAGAGATGGCTCAACAGTTAAGGCGTTTGTTTGCAAAACCTAACAGCCCAGGTTTGATTCCCCAATAGCCACGTAAAGCCAGATGCACAAAGTGGTGCATGCATCTGGAGTTGGTTTGTAGCAGCTAGAGACCCTGACACACCCGTTATCTATCTATCTATCTTTCTTTCTTTCTCTCTCTCTCTCTCTCTCTCTCTCAGCACAAAAAAAAATTTAATTTAAGGCCTGGCATGGTGGCACATGCCTTTAATCCCAGCATTTGGGAAGGAGAGGTAAGAGGATTTCCATGAGTTCTAGGCCACCCTGAGACTACATAGTGAATTCCAGGTCAGCCTGGGTTAAAGCAAACCCTACCTACAAAAAAAATTTTTTTTAATGTTACAATAATGAACTAGCAACTCCCTGGAATTCAGTACCATCCATTTAACCAAATAATGGCATTCATTATTGCAAGCTCTAAGTGAATTCCCAAATGATATCACTACTGTCTTTGGAATGCTGGCAGGAATTTAATTCATTTTTGTGACATGTGCATAAGCACAAAATGACAGATAGAGCAAATTTAATGAACTCCACAGTCAGGAGAATTAACACTGTCTTGGCATATAAATTAGGAAGATGTCTGCACATATATCATCAAGTTCATAAAATTTTTCAGCAGAAAAGTTCAAGTTGTGACCTCATCCCTATCCTTCCATCTTCTCCAGTGGCTCTGGAAACAGCCAACTGCAAAACAAAGAAGCTAATGAAACAAGAGTACACCAGCAGGAAGGCATAAGTAGAGCTGTGCTCCTGAAGAGGCCCCCTGGATATCCAGTTAGAAACAGAAAACTGAGCTGAGGTGATGGCGCACCTTTATTCCCAGCAGAGGCAGGAGAATTGCTGTGAGTTTGAAGCCAGCCTGAGACTACATAGTGAATTCTAGGTCAGCCGGGGCTAGAGTGAGATCCTACCTAGAAAAACAAACAAACAAACAAAAAGAAACAGAAAACTGAGATCAACTAGAAGACCAAAAAAAAAAAAAAAAAAAAGAAGAAAAAAGACAGCAGCTGGAGTATGGTAACTCTATAATCCCACTACTGGGAAACTGAGACAGGAGGATAGGAATTTGGCAGGCAGACTGAGCTATATACATTAAGTTCAGGGCCAACCTAGACTACATGAGTTGCTATCTCAAAAACAAAAACAACAGTGGTGATACTCAACAGTGGACACTGCAAGACTTAAGTTTGGCCAGCCAGACCAAAAGGGCCAAAAGGTGCAATAGTGGCATGTCTGTTATGGGGAAAACTGCTCTCTAACTGGACTGGAGGTCTGTTCCACAGGAGGGAATACATCCCTGATACTGAAAACCTACAACAGGGGTAGTCAAGTGCCCTAGGGGTGTAATGTCTGCTGGTGTCTGGATAAATGTATATACTATGTTCACCAAACTGCTTGGTAAGCAGTTCTCTTAATGTTCATACCCATATATTAATGCTACTCTCACTTTTGGTTAGAGAAGCTTCTCTTTTCAGATGGCAGTGACCTTGGGATGACTCAGAAGGCACCATGGTGCTGAGAAGTGACAGAGGAGTGCTCAGCATGAAACATCTCTATCACATCTTCCCAGGCTCAGGGTCCATTGTGGAAGAGGTAGCAGAAAGAATGTAAGAGCCAAAGGAAGGGTAAGTGTCCTTACAACATGCTCCTTCAGACACAAAATGGCCTGGATACCCATGACCTCACAGTGCCTGACGCTACCTACACAAGACCATCCTAATAGGAGGAAAAGATCATGACATCAAAATAAGAGAGAGACTGATTGAGAGATGGAGGGTATGATGCAGTGTGGAGTTTCAAAGGGGACGGGGGGGGGGTAGGGAATTACCATGGTTTATTGTCTACAATTATGGAAGTTGTCAATAAAAAAATTAAATTAAAATTTTTTTAATTGCAAAATGTCTTAACACCAATGAATAATTGTTCTTCCTCGTGCATGTTTTGTAGATCTATCACAAAAATGCTTTTAATAGTCAGGCGTGGTGGCGCACGCCTTTAATCCCAGCACTCAGGAGGCAGAGGTAGGAGGCAGGTGAATTCCAAGTCAGCCTGAGCTAGAGTGAGACCCTACCTCAGAAGAAAAAAAAAAAAAGCTTTTAATGAAAAATTGAGATAATAGAGTATATATAAGTAGCTTATAAGCTATTTCATATCTGAGATTTTTTTTTTTTTTTTTTTTTTTTCAAGGTAGAGTCTTACTCTGGCCCAGGCTGACCTGGAATTCACGATGTAGTCTCAGGGTGGCCTTGAACTCACGGAGATCCTCCTACCTCTGCCTCCTGAATGCTGGGATTACAGGCATGCGCCACCACGCCTGGCTGAGAAAATGTTTTGAGTATCACTTAGCACTTGTTAAAATCAAAGCAGTTTGCTGGAAAAAAAAAAAAAAAAACAGGGGGGGCTGGAAAGATGGCTAAGGGGTTAAGGCCCTTGTCCTGCAAAGCCAAAGGACCTAGGTTCAATTCCCCAGGATCCACGTAACCAGATGCACAAGGTGGCACATGCATCTGGAGTTCATTTGCAGTGGCTGAAAGCCCTGGCACACCTGCTTCTCTCTCTCAAATAAATAAATAAATATTTTTAAAAAACAAGGTCAGGCATGGTGTTACAGGTCTATCAATACCAGTACTCAGGAGCCTGAGGCCAGAGAACTGCAGCAGGTTGAAGGCATCCTGCCCTACAAAGTGAGACCCTAGCCCCAAAAATAAAGTAAAAAATAAAATATTGGAGATTTTTTATAAAAAGTTTAAAAACTGAAAAAATTAATTCATTAAGTAAAACCAAAACAAGAATAGGAGAACAACAAAGGAGGAAAGAGTGAGTGAGCAGCTTCAGAGCCGAGTTGAACAATTCTGAAACAACAGGAGCAGTAGCACTCTACCAGGCGTGGGAACTGAAGAACTTGTGTTCCTGATCCTTACAGAAAAAAGGAGAGAGCTGTATTACATTAAAAGAGAGTCATGTGGTACAGGTAGAAAAGAGTGACAATGCCAGGTATGCCTTCTCCTTCCCCTAAAACAAACCAGGAACAAGCCCTGTCACTGAATGGTTCACCCATTAACCAGCTGTGAATTATGCAATCTGCCTGGGCCTGCTTAAATAAGTGACTACTTTAGACTATATGAATGATGAGGTCTTTTCCAGCTCTAAAATTTCTTGAACCTATCAGAGCTAATACTATATATGTATGCTAACTCCGGATACATACTAGGTGGTCTGTTATTCCACAGCAGAGACAGTACAATATTAATTAGCAAATTCACAGTCTACTCCTTTAAATAAGCAATCTACAGTCCTACCAACAAAAACACTCTAAAATGGGAACACCAGGATTCACTTTAAGCACATTAAATTTCACTGAGGTACCCTCAACAGGACATACCTAACACTGTGTCGCTATTCGAATACTCTAGTTTTCTATCTCATAATCCACTTTAAACAGTATAGCCCAGAAACAGCAGAAAGCAAAGTGTAATCCAGGAGGGTCAGTTTTTAAGTGGGTCATAAAAAGCAAAACCAATCTATGTAAAAGCCAGCTTTAACACTCAGACCAAGTGCCACCTAGTGGCAAAACGTGACATATTATTAAATCCACTCCAGTCACAGTAGAGCCAGCAACATGCTGACAGGTGATAGTTGCTCCATAACTATTCAAGATAAAGACAACACTGCTCTCATCCTTTAGAAGTCCACAGAACTAGAAAGGTCGATAATCAATACAGGCAAATAGATGTCACTGCAGAACAATGTCAAGTGTTGTAGTACAGATGAGAAAGTAAGTCTGCATAACTGAAATCAACAAACATTTTGATGTACAGGGTCTTCTTAAACCTGGCTGTCTCATTCAACCTCTTCCACTTCTGATTAGTTTGTAATTCCAGTTTCAATCATCCAGCGATTTTTTTTTTCTGCCTTCTGCCTCTCACTTTATCCTTCCAATTCCACATGTTGGGAGGAAGGGGAGCCAAGACAACTGAGCAGTACATACAACTCCCCAAACTGAGTATGCCACCATTTTATATCTCATACCTTACTTCCCTCACTTCAACACCATAATGTCTTACATGTAAGAAAAGGGAGACTGAAATGAACCGACACTCTTAGTAACAGCTCTACTTTAGTGACAGACCATCCATGGAATCCAATGTCCCCTGTATCATGCTGCCACACTCAGAAAGCTATTCTACCTTTCCATGGCTAGACCTGCCCCCAAAATCAACCTTCATCATGGTTTTCTTGCAAGCTCCACCTATCTACTTTACAGTTCACACCCAGCCTTGCTTCAACTAAGACCTGCCCCTATCCAATGTCTCCCTGATTTAGCTTAGCACTCAGGGTGCTCTCCAAGAGGCCCCCACCACTTTTCTGGTCCAATTTAAACTCCTGATCAACACTCACCTGTAGCTCTCCAATTGAAGATAATCAAACCTGTGTCCCCCACCAACACTAGGCATGTGCTATAGCACTTATCACAATCTCCCTTAAACTATAATTATCTGGGTGCTTTCCACTCAGTCACAGGCTTCACCAACATATTTGTTAGAGGCAAAATGGGCCTGGCACACAGCCAAGTCTTATACCCTATAAGTGTTTAGTACATACAGTTCTTGGGGTTGGGGTAATGGCTCAGGAGATCAATTACTTGTAAGCCCTAGGACCAGAGTACATTCAGCTACCCAGAATCCACGCAAAAAGCCAAATGTAGTAGTACATGTGTATAATCCCATCTCTCCTCAAGGAGATGGGAGACAGGCAAGAAAATGGGAAGCTGGAAGACCAGCTAGACTGGATATATCGGAAACAGGAGACCCAGTGGCAAATAAGGGGGAAGGTAAGGGTAAGGCCAAGACCTGAAGTAGTCCTCTGACCTCCACACCAAAGATTAAATAAATATGAGTGAATAAAGCAATTCTAAAGGTGAGTCATAACTGGAGAGAGGGCTTACTCATTAAGGTATTTGCCTGCAAAGTCAAAGGACCCAGGTTTGATTCCCCAGGACTCACGTAATGCACAAAGTGGTGCATGCATCTGGAGTTCATTTGCAATGGCTAGAAGCCCTAGTGTGTCCGTTCTCTCTCCCCCCTTCCCTCCCTCCTTCTCAAATAAGTAAATAAAAATAAAACAAAGGGGAGTCACGAAAGCATGGCCCTATTCAGTTTCCTAAATTCATTCTTCATGCCTTGAGGCTTTAATGTTTCTGGTTACTCCAGCTGGTGTTGTTAGGGTTAGGAGCTTTGTACAAAATTTCTATTCCATGAAAACTGTTCTCACACTTCAAACCAACAGTATTTGAAGAAATAAGCTGACCTCAGTGAGTTTGCAGTTTTCCAGAACAGAAAATCAGGATCTTTGTTCCAATGTAGCAAACCAGGCTCAGCATAGTTAATCTAGAGTAAATTAAATTAGGTTATGCCCCAAAGATAAACTATTTCTAAGTTACAAAACCCTACCACACTGGTTTCTACTGCAGGAGGCCCTTCTGTAACAAGCCTTTTCCACCCACACCCCAGGTAGTTTTACAGTCAGACACTTTCCCTGGCAACATTAACTGTTCATGAGAAACTTGGTACAATTCTGATTATGAGCCAATTAACAATGCACATCAGCACCAAAGCCAAGTTAAAACTACTGAATACAGAAAAGGGATCTTGACAGAGGAATTAAAAGGCAAGGGTCAGACTATAACCTATGTAAAACAAAATAAAAATAACTAAATAAAAGGTCAGGGTCACCTTGAATTTCTCGTGTACTCCACCTCACATCCATCAGATGCAACACGTTCACTGCAAGGCTATCTTTTCTTGTTTTTGTTTTTCAAGGTAGAGTCTAGCCTAGGCTGATCTGGAATTCACTACGTAGTCTCAGACTGGCCTCAATCTCACAACGATTCTCCTATGTCTGCCTCCCGAGTGCTGGGATTAAAGGCGTGTGCTACCAGCTTGGCTCTTCTGGCTTCTATTTGCAGAGAGGAGAGAGAGAAGAAAGCATGTGAGGGCCTCTTGCCACTGCAAGCAAACTCCAATATGATCTTGCCTTCCCCCTTTTTTTTTTTTTTTTTTTTTTTTTTTTTTTTTGTGTTTCGAGGTAGGGTCTCACTCTTGCCCAGGTTGACCTAGAATCCACTCTAGTCTCAGGGTAGCCTCAAACTCATGGTGAGCCTTCCTACCTCTGCCTACTGGGATTAACGGGTGCACCACCATGCCCGACTCTCTCTCTCTCTCTCTTTCTTTCCTTCCTTCCTTCCTTCCTTCCTTCCTTCCTTTCTTTCTTTCTTTCTTTCTTTCTTTCTTTCTGTTTTTTTTTTGTATGCTGAAAAACAGTGTAAATATCCCCAAGCTTGCTGGAATCTTCAATCTGGTTGAAGAGCTGTCATGCTTAGCTCTATGCACTATCTCAACCCAGCAAGCTTACACACTTGTACATACAAGTCATCCCTACCACTTACAATGTCTTCCCAGAGTTAGCTAGTTGTACATGTTCAGGGATTTCCAGCCTGTTAGATATCACTTCATTCCCCCAAGCAGTAACAGGCCCAATAAGCAGCACCACGAGGTTGCACCAGATTTAATAGTCATCCAGAAGTGGGAGAGCCCATGTCCTGCATAGTTAGCTGTCCAAGCATGGAAGAGAGCAGCAAGAAGACCCCAACTGTTAGTGAGTCAATGACATCATCTACAACACGGCAGTAATTACCAAGGAGGTCACTCAGAATACCAAAGCACATAGTCCAAGGGTTGTGGTCCTGTGTGTAAATACACTTGCCTTTCAGAAACAAGTGCACAAACCACCCTGCCTATGAAATGTTACCAAAGGAAATGGACTTTAAATTTAAATATCTGTATAAAGTGCTTTAATATTTACAAATCAGACATACCTTGTTTTATCTGACCTTTGTAATTTCATGTATTTTATTTCATTTGACAATCAGAATGTGCCTTGTACACACACACACACGCACACACACACATAAAATAAGATTAAAAATAAGCCACATACAGTATTATAAAGTTTAATGTACATGTTTATGCATCTAAGAAGTACTTAAAACACTTAAAAATAATAGAACCCTGGTTGGAGAGATGGCTTAGCGGTTAAGATGCTTGCCAGCAAAGCCAAAGGATGCAGATTCAATTCTCCAGTATCCATGTAAAGCCAGATGCACAAGGTGGAGCATACCTTCACTGGCAGTGGCTAGAGGCGTGGTGCACCCATTCTCTCTATCTGCCTTTCTCTCTCTCTCAAATAAAATAAAATACTTTAAATAAAGCCAAGTGTGGTAGAGCAAGCCTTCACTCCCAGCACTTGGGAGGCAAAGGTAAGAGGATCACTGTGAGTTCAAGACCACCCTGACTCTACCGAGGCCAGGTCAGCCTGGGATAGAGCGAGACCCTACCTCAAAAAGCCAAAAAATAAAATAAATTAGAGCTGGACAGATGGCTCAGCGGTTATGCTTACAGAGCATAACGACCAGACGTCATTTGCCCAGTACCCACATGGAGCCAGATGCACAAAGTGGTACATGCGCCTGGAGTCCAACTTCAGTGGCTGAAGGCCTTGGTGTGCCCATTTTCTGTCTCTCTTCTCTCTCTGCTTACAAATAAATACATTGTAAATAAATAAATAGGACTTTGGCAGGACATGGTGGTGCACACCTATTGTTGCAGTCAGGTTCATATTGCTGGCAGAAAACACCCAACCAAGAGCAGCTTGTGGAACAAAGGTTTATTTTGGCTTATAGATTCGAGGAGAAACTCCATGATGGCAGGGGAAAACAATAGCATAAGCAGAGGGTGGACACCACCTCCTGGCCAACATCAGATGGACAACAGGAGAGTGTGCCAAACACTGGCAAGAACAAATTGGTTGTTAACACCTATAAACCCGCCCCCAACAATACACTGCCTCCAGGAGGACTTAATTCCAAAATCTCCATCAGCTGGAAAACTAATATTCAGAACACCTGTTTTATGAGGAACACCTGAATCAAACTACCACACCTATATTCTCAGCAACAAGGAGGCTGAGACAATATTGCAGTGTTTTCTAATCATCTAAAAAGAACTTTGGGCCAGGCATGGTAGCACACACTTTTAATCCCAGCACTTGGGAGGCAGAGGTAGGAGGACTACCATGAGTTCGAGGCCACCCTGAGACTACATAGTGAATTCCAGGTCAGCCTGGGCTAGTCTGAGACCCTACCTTGAAGGAAAAAAAAAAAAAAAGAGCTTCTGACTATGAAGTGGACTATTGTGTTTTCAGGTATATGTGACTGCCACCAGATGAACTATTAATTCCTCTGAGTACCACAGCAACTGTTCCCTAAGAATACCGTAAGTAAAAAACACAACACTGTCACATCAGATACAGAGTATATATAATACATACCTTAAATTCTGTCATATATAATCATGTTACATTGATGTTTTGATGTTTCAAAGTATTAAGAGTCCTTTACTCAAAAGCTCTTTTTAGCCAGTCATGGTGGAGCACGCCTTTAATCCCAGCACTCGGGAAGCAGAGGTAGGAGGATCACCGTGAGTTCAAAGTCACCCTGAGACTACATAGTAAATTCCAGGTCAGCCTGGGCTAGACACCCTACCTCAAAAAAATAAAAAATAAAAAAATTTAAAAAAAAAGTATTTTTGCTAACTCCATATCATGTGCTGGGCACTGTTCTGAGCACAATATACAAATGATTATTTAGTGAAACACACTTCCAAGAGAACTACACCAATTCTTTTTTTTAAATTGTGTTTATTTTTTATTTGAGAGCATGAGGGAGAGAGAAAGAGGCAGATAAATAGAGAGAGAATGGACCCACTAGGGCGTCCAGCCACTGCAAACGAACTCCAGATGTATGTGCCACCTTGTGCATCTGGCTTACATAGGTCCTAGGGAAATCGAGCCTCGAACTGGGATCCTTAGGCTTCACAGGCAAGCACTTAACCACTAAGCCATCTCTCCAGGCCCTACACCAATTTTTTTAATAACACACATGCTAGGTCATGGAACCTAGCCTGATCGATCTAGTTAAGACTATACTCTGACCTTAGTATTGAATAATAACCCACTTCTCATGCTCAGGGAGGCATTAAACTGCTGGGCCTATGTAGGAAACTCCAAGCTCTTAAATATGAGCAATTTAGGAGAGATACAATTTAACTAAAAATGTTGATAAACAGTTATGGAGAACCCTATATGAAATGCTGGAGATTTTTTTATAACACTTACTATGCGCCTTGAATTCTACTAAATGTTTTCGTGGATATCTCATTTGAACCTCACAACTCTTTAAATTAGGAATAATTGTTTTGCAATCGATGGAAGAGGAAAGGTAAGTCAACTTGACAATATTGCAGAGGGTAAATGGGAAAGACAGAACTGGAACCCAGCAGAGAGCAAATCTTAACTAAGCTCAAAACCATCTGCTCAGCTGCTTCTCTTCAGGAAGGCTGTAGGGGGAGCCATTGGGAGGTTTTTAAAGTAAAGAAGGGAGATCATACTGGCTCTACAGAACACTGCAGGAGGCCATGTGGAAGGTGGGGAAGGGGTGAATCAGAAGTGGAAAGAGGCTGTCTCTAGGCCAGCAGTAATCCAAATGAGAAATGAAGACAACATGGATTGTGGCAGTGAGGATGAGGACAGATTCAAAAGGTTTCTTCATAATGAAAGCTACCAGTTCTTAGTGATTAGAAATCAACTAAGGCTTAACCACGTGTGGTGGTAAGTGTATGTAATTCCAGCACTGGGGAGGATGAGGCAGGAAGATCTCAAATTCCAGGCCAATGTGGGTTGCATAGTACAACCCTGTCTCAACCGATCTCTCTACAAACAAGAAAAAGAAAGTGCAGTACTAGTAGTAGAAACAGCAGCAGTCACCGCCATTATTGTTAAGGGTTTTGAGACAAGAAGCCAAAAGGCTTGCTTAAAGAACCAGGTGATACCTGATTATCACTTGCACAGAATAGAGAAGCAACAGGTTATGTCCATTCATTAAGTCTATGCAGAAGACTGTCCCCCATGTGCAAAACACTTTTGAAGACAAAGACCCAAGTCCTAGTGGGTAGAAAATGTACTTTAGAGCAAATGACAACACATTAAAAATATAAGGCTCGACGGACGCGATAGCGCACACCTTTAATCCCAGCACTCGGGAGGCAGAGGGAGGAGGATCGCCATGAGTCCGAGGCCACCCTGAGATGACATAGTGAATTCCAGGTTAGCCTGAGCTAGAGTGAGACCCTACCTCTAAAAAACACATAAGGCTCGCCGGGCATGGTGGGACATGCCTTTAATCCCAGCACCTGGGAAGTAGAGGTAGGAGGATTGCCGTGAGTTGAGGCCACCCTGAGACTACACAGTGAATTGCAGGTCAGCCTGAGCTAGAGTGAGATCCTAACTTGGAAAACCAAAATAAATTTTAAAAAAATTAAAAATATATAAGGCTCATATAAGTGTTGTCATATTATTAACGGACCTGGATAATAAGTCTGGTTTTAACATTTTGTGCCAGCATTTTACAAACTATTACTACATAGAGAAATGGGGGGGGGAGGGCATCCCAAATGCAATGTTTTGTTGCACTTGTGAAGGCTCTTCACTCTCTTCCACACAAATACTACCTGGTTCTTTGTATGCTTTGACCCTCTCTCCTAAAGCTCATAGGGAAAAAAGTTTGTTTTATCCACTCATGACACAAATTTAGGGGGAGGGGTCATCCCACTATCACTACTGTAACTTGCTAAGAATTTCCTATAAAATATGACCTACTTTTGCCAGGCGTGGCGGCACATACCTTTAATCCCAGCATTTGGGAGGCAAAGGTAGAAGGATTGCTGTGAGTTTGAGGCCAGCCTGAGAATACATAGTGAATTCCAGGCCAGCCTGGGCTAGCATGAGACCCTACCTTGAAAAAAACAAGAAAGAAAACAAATTATGACCTACTTCACCTTAGCTTATTTCAGTAGCAATTCCTAGACCTTAACCACACTTTTAATCCAAGGATGCTCTGCAGATCCTAAGCACAGCAATACTACACAGATGTGGCAAGTTCTCCCATTCCCATCTTACTACAAAGTTAGGAACTGGCCCAAGGGAAGTAGAATAACTTGGAAATAATCACAAAGCCAGATGCCAAAAATAACAACTTTTAGTCAATCCATGAGAAAATACTGCCCCTAGTTGAAATAACATGAAGTTACTATCAGGAGGAAGAAAACAGCAAAATAATGCTTTCAAGACAAGTTTTAAGTCTTAATTTTTAAAAAATGACTGAACTTCAGAATGAAGATTTGTATGAATTTTCAAACAAAACCATGTACTCCTAATGCCTTGCTCATCCACAAAGGTTGTCCAATTAATCACATCTGGCAAGACTGGCTTCCCCAAAACAATCCAGTTAAAAGTATACGAGGTAACTTAAATAAATTTAGCTGTTCAAAATCTAATGTCTAGTATACAACAGAACAATCCAAAACTATGTAAATGCACCTCAAACTAAATATTCAGAATGAAGTTGCCCAGCCACAATTCATCCCATACATTTCCAAATATGATGTTTGATGTAAAGACACTGTTTTATTTCATGAAATGAAAGTCTTAAAGGATTGGAAACACAACTCACATTGTAAGTGACTTGAAGTCACAAGCCAGAACAAACTACATTCTACTATGAATTATTTACACTTTGCTTACAGTCAGAATGAGTATGCTCCTGATTTTACTTTCAAAAGAATGGTTATGTATTAAGAATGGGATTAGCAAAGCCACTTATGGAATTCAGGCTGCAAATTTTCACAAAAATTTTGTGTACAAAGACATGGTTTCCATTAATTAAAATTCAATCTATTAACTTTAATCACCACTTTTAAAAAGCATTGCAAAGTGTCAATATTCCCTAGATAACATTTTATATGTCCTCTATTAAGAGCACTTTGTATACAACTTTAGTGTATAAAGGACACTGCAAATTATTTTACAGATAATGTATCTTCCAAACATAGTGACTATTAGGGGAAAAAATCCTGAAAACAAATATATTCAAATATATCCTGATAAATCTACTTCTTCCTAGCACAAGAATTCTGGCCTTTAGTATACAATACACCCCACCACACCTCCCACTTAACCCCCAGCTTTTAATATTACCATAACAATATCAGCTGAACACAATTTAATGTTTCTATGACATAAGGAAGTGCCTTTAAGATAACCAAACTAAGGCTGTTACTTCTGCCTTTTGGCTGCCTGTGATTAATATATTCCACAAAGATCCTAAAAGCAGTATTCATCAACCAAAATTGCACTCTTCAGTGCCGGTCCCATTATGGGACAGAAGAGATATCACACATTTACATGTAAAAAGCACAAACTGTAAGTTCCAATTACAAATTCTAACAATTGTAAATGTCAACTCTTACTTTAAAAAAATCATTTTTATCAAACTCCCAAGCAGGATACCGCCTCTTCTCTTTATAAAGTAGGAGCTGCTAGCAAAATAACTCAACTGCACATCTAGATTCTAGAAAATGATAAAATTCTTCAATTCCAGCATTCACAAGTTTTCAACATCGAAATTCACTCACTCAGCTGCTCACACAGCAAATTAATCTGCATTGTGGATATCTCAAACCACACTCCATCATCAGTAGGGGGGGAACAGCTTGCACCTAGTTCTAACCGTCCTACAATACTCTCCCATCCTCTCTCAGGTAAACCCAGAAGCAAAGATGCCCTTAGCCTAGGGCCATCAAAACCCATTGTGGGGCGGGGAGGGGGAAGGACCAATAACCATCAAGAGACTAGATCTTTTTCCAGGGCTACTGTCTCCAAGCAAAACCACCATGGGCCCCAAGAGACGATAAGGAAAACTGAAGATGCTTTAATCCCGAGAGAAAGGGAATGGGGCGGTGGGGGGGGGGGGAGGACTATATGCAGGTCGTACAGAAACGGGTGCAGAGGAGAGGAGGGTGCAGAGGAGGAAGCTGAGTATCCCCAAGCATCTCTCAGACTCTCAAAAACAAAAACAAACCGTAGTCTGTCTGTACTCAGAAGCACCAGATGGAGTCCTCCGGGCTGAGACAGTTCATCAGACATACAGAGCGGGCAGTGGATAAATGAAGTGGTGACGGGAGGGGAAGAAGACGCTTAGAGAATAAGACCCTGGGATGGAGGAGACAAAGCCTCTAGGGGTGACTAAGGACCAGACAGAAAGGTGAGAAGGGAATACACACGAGAAAGACAATGGACCAAAAAAAAAAATCAAGACAGGAATCTGGGTGCCTGCTGGGCCGTGGCAGGTCAGTGGGCCACCGAAGACAAGGGCCACAACAAAGGGGTACGGGAGGAAGGACAGCGGTGGGGAGGCGATGGAGACGGGATGCGGGGCGCATCGGGTCCCACAAAGCGCCCGACACAGCGAAACAAAGGGCCGGGGGGTTATGGAGAGTTGCGGGGGGCAGCGTGGAAAAGACAAAAGCGCCGGGGGTCGGGGGACACCGGCGGGGCGCCGGCCGCAAGGAACAAAGCTTGCGCTGGAGCCCTGCCCGGGAGTGGTGGGGCCAAAGGCTGGCTGGCGGGCGGGCGGGCGGCGCGCAGAGGACCCGCAGCCCACGGACCCCGCCCCGCCCGCCCGCCCGCCCGTCCGTCCGCCGCAGCCGCCGGCCTCGCCGCCGGATCCAGCGCGGAGCCCACGAGCCGCGCACCAGACGCCGCCCCCCGCCGCCGCCTCCCGAGCCCGGGCGCGCGGCGCTCCCCGAACTCGCCCGCCCGCCCGTCCGCCCGTCCACCGCGGGCATGCCCCAGCCGCCCGCAACTTTCTCCACAAGATCACCGCACCCCCCAAAGCGCTCGCTTCCCCTCAGACTTACCCTGTCACAACAGGCGCCATCTTCCACAAACTCTCGCCAAAACTCCAACCCTCGCGAGATTGCCTGCGGACGCCTTTCCCCCGGTCCCTCTCCCCCACTCCTCCACCAGCACCAACCCCCGCCCCTTCCCTCGCTCCTCGAGCTCGGCGCTCCCACCCAGTTCGCCGCCCGCCCCTCCTCGCGCTCCCTGCGCCCCTCGCCGCCGGCAGCCGGACGCCGCCCGCCCTGCCGCTCGCTCGCCCGCGGACACGGGCAGCTCCTGCTCTCTGCCTAAGCCTGGAAAAACCTACCCGAGCCACGGAGCATGCGCAAGGGGCTCCTTCGCGGCCGAGCGCTCCGTGCGCTCCATGGGGAGCGCTCCGGTGATCCGGGTTTTGGGACGCGCCCTCGAGGAACGGACGTGGAGACTGAGGAAAACCGGAGAGAGAGGGGGGGGATTACTACGGCGGGTGGTGGTGGGAGACGGGGGAAGAGAAGGGGGTCAAGAGGCGGGGCCCAGGGGCTGGGAGGTGGGGTCCTGGGAAAAAAAATTGTGCGCGTTCCTGAGGCCTGCAGGAAAACACCTCCTCGAGTGGGTGTGCTCCGAGCGGCTTTCCCGCGCGCTGTGAGTTCCCAGCCCTTTTCATTCATTCAAAAAAAAAAAAAAGCGATCCCGTCGCCCGCACCTCCTTTATGTTAATGTGAGCGTCAGGTGCCGCCTGCGGAGCTGGGAGCTGCCGGGATCTGACTCCACGCGTCCTCCGGGCGCGCGCTTGGCCACCGCCGGGATTCCAGGGTGGACCGGCCCCTTGCAGAGCCCCCGCGGGGGGCACAACTTCTGCCATGGAGCTCTGTCTCCCGAGCTGCTTTCTTAAAGTCCCCTAAGCAGCCGCCTGGCACACAGTGCTCATCTCCACTCGGGAGAACCGTGTTGGATATGCCGGCAACACTCCTCCAGCCCCCAGGCCCTCGGGAGTAAGCCTGCTCGCGTGGGTACACACGCTGATTGTGCACAGAAACAGGTCCTCCCGTCGGGGGCCTGGCATAGCCCAGGGGCTGGGGGATACCCAGCTCGTGCATCTGGCAGAGTGACCACCCTAAGGTAGCCGGGCCAGGGTAGCAAGGAGCTGTGTCCGAGCTCCGCCCCCTCCCTTACCTGGGGAGTCCCCGGCTTTCCCCCTCCGCTCACCACCCCCCTTCTTTTCCTTCCCTGGCCCTTTCCTAGAGATTCCCAGATTCTAGCACGGCCTCCTCCCGGCAGGGAACCGCAAAACCCGGACAACTGGACTTCCACTGCCCGAGACCTGCTCTGGGCCGGCAGTCGCCGCAGGATTGGCACGAGCGGGTGGCTCTGCGCATGTGCGCACTGCGGGCAGCCCAGTCTCACGCTATACCTCCCTCCAGCGCCTTCCACCACTCGGCTCAGACACAACACGGGCCGTGGGAAATTTCCCAAACCTCGCGAGATCGCGCTCCTCCTGGCGGCTGGGCTTGCGCCCCAAGTCTCGCGGAGCCCAGACCGGACAGGTGTTAGTCTCCAGGCGCGTATCGTGTCCGCCCTGGCGGGCTGGCGGGGAGTTGAGTCGACTGCGGGGCCCGCGTACTGGGGAGCCGGGGGCGTCGTGTGCCGAACACACGCATGCACACCCGCCGAGGCCCGTTGGGAACTTCCCCGGGTGCGGAGGCTCAGAGGGGCTCCCAGGGACGGGGGGAGCGGGTGTCTTCCTGTCGCCCTGCGCAACCTGGTACTTTCCTGACAAGTGCCAGACGCTGCGCACCCCCCGCGCGCGCGCCTCGCCTCGCCTACCGGAGCTGACAGACAGCCCCAGCGTAGGGTTTGAGTCACTCTTCTGAGTCATCGCGTCTGGCCTCCACTTCACTGGGTTTTAAACAAGTTCGGGTTCCCTCAACAGCTCGAGCAATGGAACGGGCTTCTTTCTAATCTGTTACCTTGACCTTGTGCGCTGGCCAGATGGGAGGGGGATGCACTTGGAGAGCCTGCATCGCTGCATTGTGTAAGGACAAGATAACGGGGGCGTGGTGGCGCGTACACCTCTGATCCCAGCACTTGGGAGGCAGAGGTAGGATCCTGAGTTCAAGGCCAGCCTGACACCACAGAGTGGGTTCCAGGTCAGCCTGGGATAGAGCGAGACCGTACCTTACAAAACCAAAAAAAAAAAAAAAGTTTTCCCTAAGTCCCTTCCTACCCTTTTCTAGTCATCCCTACAAGTTAGTTTCTGTTCTTTTTTTTTCCTCCCACCAATATGACTTAAAATAATGGCATTATTTTCCTTCCCCTTTCCATACTTTGTATAATCAGCCCGTTTTAGGTATTGCTTCATCAGGAGCTTTAGTGACTGCTGCTTAAGCACATCCCTTGTTGGGGGGGGGGTGGTATTTGACCAGTGAGCTGTGTTCTATCAGACATGTTTTAGATGGACCCTGGTGTGGTAGCCCAGGCTGGCATGGTCTAGGAGCCCGGGATCACCGTTATCATAGATCCACAAATGTAGACTTGAACTAAGATTTTTTTTTTTTTTTTTTTTTACTTATTTGAGAGAGAAAGAAGCAGAAAGACAGAGAGAGAATGGGCATGCCAGGGCCTCCAGCCACTGGAAACAAACTCCAGACGCATGCACCATCATGTACATCTGGCTTACATGGGTTCTGTGGAAATGAACCTGGATCCTTAGGTTTCGCAGTCAAGTGCCTTAACCACTAAGCCATCTCTCCAGCCCATGCACTAAGTTTTGATATTTAAAGGTGGGTGAGCCAGGCGTGGTGACATACACCTTTAATCCCAGCACTCAGCACTTGGCAGGCAGAGGTAGGAGGATCACCAAGAACTGGAGTCTATCCTGAGACTACATAGTGAATTCCAGGTCAGTCTGGACTGGAACAAAACCCTACCTTGAAAATAAATAAATAAATAAATAAATAAATAAATAAATAAATAAATAAATAAGTGAATCCTCTATTAGAGGCTCATTGTTGCTGATTCTGTAGTGAACCAAAAAAAAATCAAGCTTTTGGAAAAAAAAAAATGTCTGTGTCTGTGTCTGTGTGTGTGGTTTTTCAAGGTAGGGCCTTGATCGATCCCAGGCTGACCTGGAATTCACTATGTAGTCTTAGGCTGGCCTCGATCTCTTACTGATCCTCCCATCTCTGCCTCAGGGGTGCTGGAATTAAAGGCGTGCACCACCATGCCCAGCTCTTAGATTTTTAGGGGCATGTTTGTGTCTGTCTTTTGATTATGCACTTCTCACAGAAAAAGACAAAACGTAACCACACTTAATAACACTATATCAGTACAAGTTTCATATGTACCAAGAGAGCTCAGAACAAGGAAATTGTCCTTAAATATGTCTTCCTTGGGGCCTTCATTCCAACAAAGCTTTGCAGCCCTAGTCTAATCCAAGCCACTGATTATTTAGAACCACAGCCATCAGAACCACAAACATTGGGAAGCCATGGCAATCACAAGCCTAATCACAACTCATCTCTCCTTAGAACAGCTCAGCTGGCCATGTTTCCTATCAATAAAGACAACCCCATCTGGGCTGGACAGATGGCTTAGTGGTTAAGGTGCTTGACTGCAAAGCTTAAGGACCTAGGTTACCCACTACCCATGTAAGCCAGATACACAAGGTGGTGCATGCATATGGAGTTTGTTTGCAGTGACTGGAGGCACTGGCATGCCCATTGTCTCTATCTTTTTCCAGTAAATAAATAAAGACAATATTTTTTAAAAGACAGATAAGAACCTTAAATTATTCTTGACTCTTCTTTCCCCCAGCATCCATTCAGCTAGAAAACTGCTAGTTCCATGTTATTAGTCCATTTCTGACTCTGTAAGAAAATACTCCAGGCTAAGTAATGTATAAAGATAGGAAACTTATGTAGCTCAAGACTTTGGCGGTACAAGAGCATGATGCTAATACCTGCTTGGCCTGACATCACAGCAGTGGGAGTACAGAAGAAATTACATGAAATAGGCAGCCGGAGACAGAAGAGCCAGTCTTGTTCTTTTACAACTCATTCTTTTTTTAAAATTTTTATATTTATTTATTTATTTATTTATTTATTTTGGTTTTTCGAGGTAGGGTTTCACTCTGGTCCAGGCTGACCTGGAATTAACTATGTAGTCTCAGGATGGCCTTGAACTCATGGTAATCCTCCTACCTCTGCCTCCCAAGTGCTGTGATTAAAGGCGTGTGCCACCACGCCCGGCTTTAAAAAAATTTTTTTTTAACTAGTTCTTGCTAGAAAGGTGTGGTCAGCATTGAGCCCCCAGTGACCTCCCTCCCTCCCAATGGGCCCTAATCCTTAAAGGTTCAATCACCTTATAAATTACCACTCTGAAAACCCAGCTTCTGCCAGTCTCAAACCTCTCATCTATCCTCTCTCCTTTACCACCTAGCCATGAGGAGGGCCACTTGTCCCCAACCCATACCTCCACACCACCTAAGGACTCTTCCCCCACTGGACATTCACCCCTCTACCAAGGGCATAGGCATAAAAAGTCCCTGACAACATCCTCACTGGTCTTGTTTTGTCTTGTTTTGTCTTGTTTTGTTTTTTTGTTTTTTGGGGTAGGGTCTCATTGAGGTCCGTCCAGGCTGACCTGGAATTCACTATGTAGTCTCAGGGTGGCCTCGAACTCATGGTGATCCTCCTACCTCTGCCTCCGGAGTGCCGGGCGCCCAGCCTTTTTTTTTTTTTTTTTTTTTTTTTTTTTTTTTTTTTTTTTTTTTGATTTTCAAGGTAGGGTCTTGCTCTAGCCCAGGCCGACCTGAATTCACTATGTAGTCTCAAACTCATGATGAGCCTGAGATTAAAGGCATGTGCCACCCTACCTGGCCTCTTGGCTTTCTTGAAAGTGTATGTCTATCTCTGTATCTCTCTCCCTCTACCTCTGCCTCAGCCACTTTCTCCCAACACATACTTCCTCCCACCTTTTGTTTGTTTGTTTGTTGTTTTTCAAGGTAGGGTCTCTATCTAGCCCATTCTGACCTGGAATTCACTATGTAGTCTCCTCCTACTTCTGCCTCCCACACCAGGCTCCACTTTGCCTTTTCTCCCTATCTTTTTATTGCACCTCATTCTCTGTCAGTTTCAGAGCTCCCCTCCTACAGGCTCCCTGCCCTATCCCAGCCTTGCCACTGTGTATACAAACCAAAAACTTAAAGCAAACTAGAACTTGCTACCTTGCTAATCCACTGCACCAACAATTTTGGGCTGGCAGTGCCATAACTCACCACCAAATCCCCTGGTTCCCCACCTCTCCCACCTCCTGTGCCACCTCCTCTGGGCCACTAATAAATAATAAATGATCTCTTGGGCTGGAAAGATGGTTTAGCGGTTAAGGTGCTTGCCTGCAAAGTCAAAGGACCCAGGTTTGATTCCCCAGAACCACATAAGCCAGATGCACAAGGTGGTGCATGTGTCTAGAAGCCCTAGAGCACCCATTCTCTCCCTCTCTGTCTCTCAAATAAATAAAAATAAAATATTAATAATAATAAATGATTTCCTTATATGAATAAACTGCTCCCAGAGCCTCTACTTTTGAACTAAACTTTTAACACATGAGCTTTGGTGGGAGGGGGGGCAGTCACACACTTAAACCCTGTGATCAAACCATAGTATTCCACCTGTAAAATAATGACCAGCATCCTCATACTTCTGTATCTCCTTGGTTACCAGCCTAGTCTAACCCATCTATTTCCCCACGTGGTTTATAGGAAATCTAACTAGTCCTTCTATGCTTATCCCTCTCCTCTTCTTAATAGACCATTCTGAGAAAATTTATACAATGTGACCTACTGCCAAACTCCCCTGACCTCTTAGATCCTCCCCCCTCCTTCCTTTCCCTGTCTCTGAGCCCAGCAAGCTCTGCCCCCCTCTTTTCCTGGAGTCACACCATGCACACTCAACACCAGGCCTGTGCTCTTCTCTCAGACACAAGGAAGGAAGGAAGGAAGAATTCTTTTCAAGATTTTGCTTCAGTATCACATCCTCAGTGAGGCCTCTTTTGACCACTTTTCACTAGAACAACCCCCATTTTTCCTATCTCCTTGGTTTTTTTTTTTTGCGGGGGGTTTCAAGGTAGGGTCTCACTCAGGTCCAGGCTGACCTGGAATTAACTATGTAGTCTCAGGGTAGCCTCGAACTCTCATCGATCCTCCTACCTCTGCCTCCTGAGTGCTGGGATTAAAGGCGTGTGCCACCACGCCCGGCTTCTCTTTGGTATTTTTCATGACATCACAAACAAATGTGCCTTTGATCATCCTTGTGTTTTTGTTTACTGTCAGACTCTTCTGGCTATAATGTAATGTTAATGAAGAAAGAACCTTCATTGAGGCTGGGTGTGGTGGTGCACGCCTTTAATCCCAGCACTTGGGAGGCAGAGGTAGGAGGATGCTGATCACTGTGAGTTCTAGGCCACCCTGAGAGACTACATAGTAAATTCCAGGTCAGCCTGAGCTAGAGTGAGACCCTACCTGAGGGCGGGGGTGCAGGGGGAAACAGGGCTGGAGAGATGGCTTATCAGTGAGGCGCTTGCCTGTGAAGCCTAAGGACCCCAGTTCAAGGCTTGATTCCCCAGGACCCACGTAAACCAGATGCACAAAGTGGTGCATGCATCTGGAGTTCATTTGCAGTGGCTGGACGCCCTGATGTACCCATTCTCTCTCTCTCTCTGCCTCTTTCTCTCTCACTCTATCGCTGTCAAATATATAAATAAAAATAAACAAAAAATTTTTTAAAGTTTTAAAGTTGAAGCCTAGAGAGATGGCTTAGTGGTTAAGTACTTGCCTACAAAGCCTAAGTATCCCAGTACCCGTATAAACCAGATGCACAAGGTGGTACATGCACCTGGAATTCATTTGCGGTGGCTGGAGCCCCTGGTGAACCCATTCTCTATCTGTCTCTTTCTCACTCTCTGTCTCTCAGATAAATAAATAAAATATTTTTTTAAAAAACTTCATTGATTTTGTTTATTGGCCAAGCCTCAGCCAGTGGGACAATGCCTGGTAGAGTAGGCACTCAGAACCTCTGTGAAGAGAAGTAGGGGGCCTCCCACTTGAAGGAAAAAAAAAAGATTCTAAGGACTCACTCAGCCTTCAGGACTTAAAGCAAATGTTTGGATTAGATCAGCAATTTCTACCCCAGTACCATCCTTATATAGGGAAGGAAAATAACTTCAGAACTTTGCAAAAAATAACAACAACCAAAGGAGGAAAAAAGGAAGGAAAGAGGGCAAGGAAGGCTTTTGAGTTTGACCAGAAGAGGCTACACTTACTTCAGGAGTTTTCCATCTCCACTCCACTTGGGCGTGGGGATGGCGAAACCCTTTTAGCAGGAGATATGTAAGCATTTTCATAGGAGTGGAAATGGATGCAATCTTTGTGCAAAGCATGCTGGCACACCTATCACCATGTGGTAATACAACAATTTCATGTCTAGAAGTTTAGCTACAAATACACCTACACACATGTTAAATTAGCTGCAGATCAAGGCATTTTTGCAATAAAAGATGATGAAAAAAGTGCTAGTAACTGCCTACATGTCAATAAGAAAGTTTTTTTTTTAAGTAGTAAATGGATAGATTTATTAAAAGTGAAAGTGAATGCAGAAAATACATTCTGCAGGATAGGAGCAGGCTTTGAAGCAAACATGAGGCTCGAAAAAGCCAAGAAATATTTTGTTTTGTTTTAAATCAAAGCAAGTTGACAGAATGGAATAGTACATATCTCTTAATAAGCATAAACCACTTTTTATGTGCTTAGGGGAAAATCATATGGTTTTTAAAAATTGCAAAACAGAAATCAGTAAACATAGTGGTATTTGCCTGTATTTATGTAAAATGGCTCTGGAAGGAAACAGTAGAAACTTCTTTATTTATTTATTGTTTTTCTTCGAGATAGAGTCTCACTCTATAGTCCCAGGCTAGCCTCAAACTCATGGCAATCCTCCTACATCTCCCTGCACTGGGATTAAAGGTGTGATCCACCACACAACCCAGCCAACACTAGATTTTTTTTTTTTTTTGATGTTTCAAGGTAGGGTCTCACTTTAGCCATGGTTGACCTGGAATTAACTATGTAGTCTCAGGGTAGCCTCAAACTCATGGTGATCCTGCTACCTCTGTCCCCGAGTGCTAGGATTAAAGGCATGTGCCATTATACCTGGAAATAATATTTATTTGGTTTTCTTTTTCCACCCGAGGTGGGAGTATCACTCTAGCCCAGGCTGACCTGGAATTCACTGTGGAGTCTCAGGCTGGCCTCCAGCTCACAGCCATCCTCCTACCTCAGCTTCCCAAATGCTGCAATTAAAGGAATGTACCACCTTGCCTGGCTCAACACTAGAAATTTTGAACAGTGACTTCCTGTCTGCAAAGGACTCAGTTGTTGGAGGATACAGGTGAAGGGTAACTTTCCAGCCAGCCTGCTATCTTGCATCCTTTGAATGTTACACTATGTGCATATATTGCCTATTCAAAATATAAAACAGGATTAAAATAAAAAGAAAAATGGGGACGGGCGTGGTGGCACACGCCCTTAATCCCAGGATTTGGGAGGCAGAGGTAGGAGTTCAAGGCCACCCTGAGACTACACAGTGAATTCCAGAGGGGAGTGAGACCCTACCTCAAAAATCAAATAAAGGGAGCTGGAGAGATGGCTTAGCGGTTAAGGCACAAGCCTGTAAAGCTTAAGGACCCAGGTTTGATTTTCCAGGTCCCACGTAAGCCAGATGCACATGGTGGCGCATGCGTCTGGAGTTTGTTTGCAGTGGCTAGAATACATAAAATAAAATAAATAATTTTCAAAAACACAAAAAAGGGGGGGGGAGCTGGTCATGATGCACACCTTTGAGAAACAGAGGTAGAAGGATCACCATGAGTTCAAGGCTAGCCTGAGACTACATAGTGAATCCTAGGTAAGTCTGGGCTACAGCAAGACCATACCTTTAAAAAAAAAAAAAAAAAACAGGCATGGTAGTGCTCGCCTTTAATCCCAGCACTTGGGAGGCAGAGGTAAGAGGAGCTCAGTGATTTCAAGGCCACCCTGAGACTACATAGTGAATTCCAGGCCAGCCTGAGCTAGAGAGAGACTCTTCCTTGAAACACACACACACACACACACACACACACACACACAAAGCTGAGTGTGGTGGTACACGCCTTTAATCCCAGCACTGAGATGGGGGGGGGCAGAGATAGGAGGATTGGTGTGAGTTCAAGGCCAGCGTGAGACTACATAGTGAATTCCAGGACAGCCTGGGCTAGAGCTGATCCTACCTACCTTGAAACAAAGAAGAAAAAAAGGAAAAATGAAAAAAGAAAAAAAAAAAGAAGAGAAAATGGAATAAATCTGTAGCAAGACAATTTTTTTTTTTTTTGCTAGATATGTTTCCTTCTACTTCAACCCAATTATGTTTCTTTGGTTTTTTTGTTTTTTTGTTTTTCCAGGTAGGGTTTCACTCTGGCTCAGGCTGATCTGGAATTCACTATGTAGTCTCAGGATGGTCTGGAATTCATGGCGATCCTCCTACCTCTGCCTCCCAAGTGCTGGGATTAAAGGCGTGCACCACCACACCTGGCCCAATCATATTTTAATAGAAATTATGCACATGATCGCCCATCTCAGCAAGTTAAATAGGCAGAACTGACTCATGGTCCACCTACTGTATCACCACTGCAGGTCAGACATATTTAATGTTTTAGAAAGATGGATAACATGAGACTCCTGCTAACAGAGTGCACAGGCTGGGGCAGCACGGAGGTCTGAGGTGACAGCCTGGGACTACAAGAAAAGACGCGTCTAAGCTTATTGGTAAGTACCCAAAAGCCCCTGCCAAGCTGACTTCTGAGCTGACTCTTACAGGAGTGGGATGGTAAGAGGAGGAAGAGGGAAGAGAGCACAGGAAAGTGTGCACTGACTTGTGAAAGAACCTCTTGTGTGCAGGGGAATCCCATGTAGGGACTGGCACATAGATGGGTCATTCAATCAGGGCCATAAGAAGGACACAGTACCACTGCAGTCCTTAAAGGGAGCTGGGCATCTCCAAGGCTGACTGCAAAGTCTTATCTGAGCCAAGGGCCTTGATGGCTGAGAATTCTGATGCAAACCGTCCACGAACCAAGCTTTGTGAATCTTCATTATAAAATGTCTATAACTGGGGCTGGAGAGATGGCTTAGCAGTTAAGGCACTTGCCTGCAAAGCCTACAGACCCTGGTTAGATTCCCCAAAACCCACGCAAACCAGATGGACAAGGGGGCTCTTGTGTCTAGAGTTCATTTGCAGTGGCTGGAGGCCCAGGCGTGTCCATTCTCCTTCTGTCTGTCTCTTTTTTCTCTCTCTCTCTCTCTCTCTCTCTCTCTCTTTTGTGCTTGCAAATAAATAATTTTTTTTTTAAAGTCTAAAACTGCCAGGCATGGTGGTGCATGCCTTTAATCCCAGCACTTGGGAGGCAGAGGTAGGAGGATCGCCATGAGTTCAAGGCCACCATGAGACTACAGAGTTAATTCCAGGTCAGCCTGGACCAGAGTAAAACCCTACCTCCAAAAAAAAAAAAAAAGTCTAAAACTGGGTGTGGTGGCGCACAACTTCAATCCCCGCACTTCCGCACTTGGGAGGCAGAGGTAGGAGGATAAAATAGCTGTTGAGTTCAAGGCCAGCCTGAGACAATAGAGTGAGTTCAGGTCATCAGCCCAGGATAGAGTGAGACACTATGGGTGGGGTGGGGGTGAGAGGAAGTGCTATAACCTATCTCAGAAAGCCTTTTTGCATTGATATTCAATGTAGGGTCTCTCTTTTATTCAATACTTAAGTATAAAAGGGAGTTTGGGAGTCTGAATGTGTGGCTTGTCTAGTGGGTAAGTGAAGCAGTTAGTAGTAACTCCTTAGGGTATCTTTATTATTTGCTGTGGTTGTTAAACAAAATAACACATTCCACATTGCTGTCATTCTTTGTTTCAAACTCTCATGATGACTAGCCTGGAACTCAGTGGAGCAGGCTGCCTTTGAACTTGTGGCACTCCTCCAACCAATTCCTCCTGAGTGCAGAGATTTGATTAGTAGCATTTGCCATCATGCCTGGATAATACCGCTTTTATTTTAAAATAAAGTTCCATTAAAATCCCATATTAGCTGGGTGTGGTGGCGCACGCCTTCAATCCCAGCACTTGGGAGGCAGAGATAGGAGGATTGCTGTGAGTTCGAAGTTACCCTGAGACTACATAGCGAATTCCAAGTCAGCCTGGGCTAGAGTGAGACCGTGCCTCAAAAAATGAAAACAAAACATACATATTAAAGCAGGGAGTAGTGGCAGACACCTGTAAGTAGAGGGACTGACATGAGTTCAAGGTCAACCTGGGACTGCAGAGTGAGTTCCAGGTCAGCCTGGGCTAGAGTGAGATCTTACCTCAAAAAGGCAAAAAAAGAAAAAGAAATCCCAAACAGGGTGACGTCTTTAATAACAACAAAACAAGAAAGCAGGTTGTGCTCTCGTCTGACTAAATGTATATATTATTCCCACCAAGCTGCCCTGAAAGCACTACACTTAATTTTCATATTCACATATTAATGCTACTCTCAATTCTGGTTAGAGAAGCTTCTCTTTTCAGATGGCGATGACCACTGGGATGACCCAAAAGGCAACATAGTGCTGAGAAGAAGGAATGGAGGAGTGCTCAGCACTGAAACATCTCTATCACACCCTCCAAGGCTCAGGGTCCATTGTGGAAAGGGGGACAGAAAGAATGTAAGAGCCAAAGGAAGGGTACGACTCCTTACAATGCAACTGTCCAGACAGAAATTGGCCTCGGTATCCATGACCTTGCAGTGCCTAGCAATACCTTCTCAAGACCCTCATAATAGAATAAAAAGATGATGACATCAAAATAAAAGAGAGAATAATGGAGAGAGGGAGGGGATATGACAGAGAATGGAGTTCTGAAGGGGAATGGGGGGAGGAGAGGAAATATCATGGTTTATTGTCTGTAAGTATAAAAGTTGTCAATAGCCGGGCGTGGTGGCGCACGCCTTTAATCCCAGCACTTGGGAGGCAGAGGTAGGAGGATTGCCGTGAGTTCGAGGCCACCCTGAGACTACATAGTTAATTCCAGGTCAGCCTGGGACCAGAGTGAAGCCCTACCTCGAAAAACCAAAAAAAAAAAAAAAAAAAAAAAAAAAAAAAAAAAAAAGTTGTCAATAAAAAAATAAATAAATAAAAACTAGAACTACTATATTGAGGATATGTACTGCCATATTTATTGTAGCACCACTCACATGACCCTAAACATGGAATTAACCTAAGTATTTATCAATAGATGAACAGGTAAAGAAAATGTGATATATGTGTGTTTATGTGTATGTGTGTATACATATATAGTATCACATTTTATATAGGAGTTCATTATACTGTAATATATGCAGAATTATTATATATGTATAATATAACAATAATACATGTATGATATATTACAATGGAATACTATTTGCCCATAAAATAAAGGAAATCCTGCCATTTTCAACATGGCTGAGCCTGGGGAGTGTTACCTTAAATGAAATCAGCCAGACAGGGAAATTATAATATTGGATGATCTGAAGTCATATGTGAAACCTTAAAAAAATGATTTGGAGCCGGGCGTGGTGGCGCACGCCTTTAATCCCAGCACTCGGGAGGCAGAGGTAGGAGGATCGTGGAGAGTTCAAGGCCACCCTGAGACTACATAGTTAATTCCAGGTCAGCCTGGACCAGAGTGAGACCCTACCTCGAAAAACCAAAAAAAAAAAAAAAAAAAAAAAAAATGATTTGGTTAGGGCATAGACTTGGGGAGACTTGGTCAAAGGACACATAATTACATTATATTGGAGGAATAAATTTCAAGAAACGCAAGATGTTAACTATTGTTACTGATGATATATTGCATTATATAAAATGTCAAGTGAATGTTATATATTGTCACCACCAAAAATTATAGCTATGAAATGTAATATATTAGATAGATTTAACCATTCCATAGTATATGTTACCTCAAAGCATCATGTTCAATATGCTGGAAAAAATATTGTTATATGTAAACTAAAAAAAAAAGAAAAAAGAAAGCAGGCGGTTTGCTCTAGTGATGTGGAACATGCATGATATCAAATATACATTTGGTGCAAAGAACATGTAAAAATTGAACAATATGTCAGTGTTTTCATAGTGAATGTAATTGGAAGAAAATGTTCCCACATGTGATTGATGTATTTCACTTTTTATAACATAAAAAAAATAGGGCTGGCTGGGCCTGGTGGCACACGCCTTTAATCCCAGCACTTGGGAGGTAGAGGTAGGAGGATTGCTGTGAGTTAAAGGCTACCCTGAGACTACATAGTGAATTCCAGGTCAGCCTGGGCTAGAATGAGTAGAGTGAGACCCTATCTCGAAATATTAAAAAAAAAAAAAGAATAGGACTGGAGAAATGGCTTAGTGGTTAAAATTCTTGTCTGCAAAGCCTAAGGACCCAGGTTGGAATCCCTAGAACCCACACAAGCCAGATGCACAAGAAGGCACATGTGTCTGGAGTTTGTTTGCAGTGGCTAAGGCCCTCACATGTCCATTCTCTTTCTCTCATTAAAAAATAATAATAAAGCAGCCAGGCGTGGTGGCGCACGCCTTTAATCCCAGCACTGGGGAGGCAGAGGTAGGAGGATCACTGAGAGTTCCCACCCTGAGACTTCAAGGCCTGAGCCAGAGTGAGACCCTACATAATTAATTCCAGGTCAGCACTGGGCCAGAGGTAGGAGAGACCCACCCTGAGACTACATAATTAAAAAGTGAGACAACAACAACAACAACAACAAATAATAATAATAATAATAAATAGGGGCTGGAGAGATGGCTTAGCAGTTAAAGTGTTTGCCCGCAAAGCCAAAGGATCCTGGTTCAATTCTCCAGGACACACATAAGCCAGATGCACAAGGGAGCACATGCATCTGGAGTTCGTTTGCAGTGGCACACCCATTCTCTCTCTCTCTCTCTATGCTTCTTTCACTCTCTCTCAACTAAATAAATAAATAAGTAAGTAAATAAATAAATAAATGTTATTTAAAAAATAATAATAAATAAATAGCCGGGTGTGGCAGTGTGCATCTTTCATCCTAGCACTGGGGAGGCAGAGGTAGGAGGACCACCGTGAGTTCAAGGCCATCCTGAGACTACATCATGAATTCCAGGTCAGCCTGGACTAGAGTGAGACTCTACCTTGAAAAACCAAAAATAAAATAAAATAAATAAATAAAGGCACTTCATTAAGCAAGAAACGATATATCCAAACTACAGAATTCCAATTATTCGTTTAGAAAGACATAGATTTAAATCCTCACTTCCCACACTTTCTCTCTGTGTCATGCACCATATTGCAGCGTTTGGGGGTTTGTTTATGTCAATGGCAAATGTCCAGCCCTGCTTAGCCCCACCATTGAGTCCTAAATTGGTAAGTCTTAAGTCCACTTTGGACAGGTTCATTTTTCCTAATCTGCAAATTGCAAGTGGGGAACATAAGGTTCCTAAATTGGGAGAAGTAGTTGAAACATTACAGAACATAACTAGGGCCAGCCGTGGAGGCGCACACCTTTAATCCTAGCACTCAGAGGTTGAGGTAGGAGGATTGCCATGAGTTCAAGGCCAGCCTGAGACTACATAGTGAATTCTAGGTCAGCCTGGGCTACAGTGAGACCCTACCTCCAAAAAGACTCTGGTTATATAGTAAGTCATTAGAACAGGAAACAAGCCCTACATTTTCTTCTCTGGACTGTGTTATTACTAACCTCTACCCTGGTCTTTGACACTTTTTCAAAGAAAGCCTGCCCAAAAGGTTGTATTCATTGCATCTCTGTTGCTATGTACCATAGATGGTATACTGATAAGCATGAACCTACAGACTTTTGTGGCGAGCACCCTTGTCCACAATAGACTAAAGACTAACAATATTAACCATGAAGCCTGTCTCAGTATTCAAATACTGATAAATAGTGAGACACCAACATACATGAAGACAGCTTACTGACCCCCTTGAACTCATTAATCAAGTTATACCTTGTCTCTTTTCACAATGGCTATTCGCATTATCTTAATTTTAAATATTAATTTCTTGAACACTTTTTAATTGCCATGATGTCAATGTGAAAATTTTTATTTTTTAAATATTTTATTTATTTATCTATTAGAGAGAAAGAGAAGAGACAGACAGAGAGAACGGGCATACCAGGGCCTCTAGCCATTGCTAATGTACTCCAGATGCATTCGTCAGCTTGTACACCTGGCTTACGTGGGTCGTGGGGAATCAAATCTGGGTACTTAGGCTTAGCAAGCAAGTGCCTTAACCACTATGCCATCGCCCCAGCCCTCAATGTAAGATTTTTTTTTTTTCAAGGTAGGGACTCACTCTAGTCCAGGCTGACATAGAATTCAATATGTAGTCTCAGACTGACCTTGAACTTGCAGCAATCCTCCTATCTCTGCCTCCCAAGTGCTGGGATTAAAGGTGTGTGCCACCACACCCGGATTCAATGTGAGAATTTTTAAAAGTAGGTTTCTTGAAATTATTTCAAGAAAAGTCTCGGGCAATTTTTATAGTTATTAATAGATATGAGTATGGGCTTGTTGATATGCAGTAAGAATGCTTGAAAAGTTTCAGCTAAATCTAGTAATGATGTATTCATTTGAAAGTGCATTAGAAAATCAATTTAAAGAAATTCTTAATGATTTTTATGTATTATAAGTGGCACTGTCCTATATGTACTTTTTGCTGCTTAAATGGTTACTTATTTAAATCATGACATGATTAACATCTTGTAAAATACAAAATAAATTATTTTAAGGTGCTAGGAATATTCCACCAGTGGAAAAAAACATTTCTCAAAATCATGACTAAAATTGCCTTCCATTTAAGTGCTTTGGAAAGATTTGGAAATTTATTCATTCTTTTTTTTTTTTTTTCGGTTTTTTTTCTTTCAGCTTTCCAAACACGTGGCCTAAACTCTACCCTCAGAATTACTTCTGACTTCACTGAAAGTCACAACCTATGGTCTGGGAAAAGCATTTGGCTCCCACTTTTCATTTCAAGTCTCAATTTCTCCAGCAATGTTCCTCTGCAATGCAAATCTGATATTTATTTAGCAGGGATACAGCATCATAGTATTTCCTTCCACAACAAACACTAGGTATCTTCTTTGTAACTTAGCACAGCTATGTCCTTATTTGCATGGTACTTTCCACGTTTCCAAAATAAGCAGTACATTGCAGAATTTAGGCAAAAAGAAGGATACAAGAACTGAAAGATAACTTCTGAGACACAGATCACATGTGGAAGTGTATTTAGTTGTATGCAATAGAGGATTTTTCAAACCGATGTATGCTAACCTAACATGGAATCACTTTCAGTTCAAAACAATATTGGGACTAGGAAAGGGGGCTTAGTGGTAGAACACTTATCTAATACGTGTGAGGTCCTGGGTTTTGCAATAAATAATGGATGTGTGGATATATAATTTATGAAGTAACAGTAAATATGATTGCATCTTCATTGCCACAGGCCCTCTGAAGGACATCAATCTTCCCAGCCAGTCTTCAGGACACTATTAAAAATTGGTGCCTGTCAGCACTCGGGAGGCAGAGGTAGGGAGGTAGGAGGATTGCCATGAGTTTGAGGTCACCCTGAGACTACATAGTGAATTCCATATCAGCCTGGATTAGAGTGAGACCCTTCCTCGAAACACAAAACAAAACACAAACAAAAAAAAGAATAGGTAATTTTTCTCCTTGTTTTCACAGGTCACACTCAGAGAATGTCACTTGTATGAATTATACTCTGGAAGTGAGATTCATGATTCACTTAGAGTTCTTTATTTGGGGTCTACAGAAATCTAAATTTTTGTTTTTTTAATTATTATTATTTCTTGTTTATTTATTTATTTGAGAGTGACAGACAGACAGAAAGAGAAAGAGGCAGAGAGAGAGAGAATGGGCGCACCAGGGCCTCCAGCCACTGCAAACGAACTCCAGATGCATGAACTCCCTTGTGCATCTGGTTTACGTGGGTCCTGGGGCATGGAGCCTTGAACTGGGGTCCTGAGGCTTCACAGGCAAGCGCTTAACCGCTAAGCCATCTCTCCAGCCCTAAATTTTTGTTTTTGAAGTAGGGTTTCACCCTAGTCCAGGTTGACCTGGAATTCACTATGTAGTCTCAGGGTGGCCTCAAACTCACGGTGATCCTTCTACCTCTGCCTCCCAATGCTGGATTAAAGGTATGTGCCATCATACCCAGCAAATTCTACCTCAGGGTAGACACTCTCCAGAGAAAATCCTATTACCAGTTTCTTGCATATCATTTCAGGAACAGTTCATAAACAACTTTCTTTTCCAGCAATCAAAGTAATCAGTTCCAACACAACATAAACAACTTTCTTTTATAGCAATCAAAATGATCTGAAAAGGGGGTTGGAATCTGAAGAATGTAATGATGTCATGGTGAGACTCATAAAGTTTAACTCAATGGAGGCCTAATGATGCAGAGGAAGGGTCAGATCTTAGTTTGTGCCAACTGGGAAGCCTTGCCTAACTTCAGAGACAATTTGCAAAATGAAGGGAATATTGATACTACTCCGTACATATGTGAGTCATAAGTAACACATGAAACATGCATTGCAAAATGCCTAGCACAAGGCAGTCACCCAACAGTCCCTTCCTGCTTGAATGCCATAGGGTCACTTTTTTGTTTTGTTTTGTTTTTTTGTTTTTTTGCAATAGGGTTTCATTTGTCCAGGCTGACCTGGAATTCACTATGTAGTCTTAGGGTGGCCTGGAACTCATGACAGCCCTCCTACCTCTGCCTCCTGAGGACTAGGATTAAAGGTATGCGCCACCACGCCCTGGCTAGGGTCACTTTCTTAAAAGATTAGTTCTAGGAGGTGGGTGTGGTGGCGCATATCTTCAATCCCAGCACTTGGGAGGCAGAAGTAGGAGGATCACTATGAGTTTGAGGCCACCCTGAGACTACATAGTGAATTCCAGGTCAGCCTGGGCTACAGTGAGACCCTACCTTGAAAACCAGAAAAAGAAAAATTGCTGAACATCTGTTGTGAGCAACACTGAGTATGACACTAGGGAAACAGGACTAAACAAGAGGCTGAGGTCACTGCCCTTAGGGGACTTGCATTCAAGAATTTAAATGGAGGATCACTGTGAGTTCGAGGCCACCCTGAAAATACAGAGTGAATTCCAGGTCAGCCTGGGCTAGAGTGAGACCCTACATCGGGGGGGGGAGCGGGGAAGAGCCAGGTATGGTAGCACATGCCTTTAATCCCAGCATTTGGAAGGCAGAGATAGGAGGATTACTGTGAGTTCAAGGCCACCCTGAAACTACATAGTGAATTCCAGGTCAGCCTAGGCTAGAGTGAAACTCTACTTTGAAAAACAACCCCCCCAGAAAGAGAAAGAAAACCCTAAATAATTTAAATGTAAAGAAGAAAAAATAGAATATAAAAAGGACTGGCTCAGCAGTTAAAGGTGCTTACTTGCAAAGCCTAATGGCCTGGGTTTGATTCCCTGGTTGGTACCTATGTAAAGCCAGATGCACAAAGTGGTATATGTGTCTGGAGTTCGTTTGTAGTGGCAAGAGGACTGGAGTGCCCATTCTCCTTCTCTCTCAAATAAATAAATAAATACTTTTTTTTTTTTTTTGGGGGAGGGGGAGAAAGGCAGATAGAGAAAGGGCCACTCCAAACACATTGTACATCTGGCTTTACATGAGTACTAGGGAATCGAACCCTGGCCTTTTGCTTTGCAGGCAAGTGCCTTAACCAACTTAGCAGTTAAGGTACTTGCCTGCAAAATCAAATATCCCATTTTCAAAGTCAGATGCACAAGGTTCATTTGTAGTGGCTAGAGACCCTGGTATGGCCATTCTCTCTCACTCACTCTACCTCTTTCTCTCTCTGACTGTCAAATAAATAAATAAATAAATAAATAAATAAATAAATAAATAAATAAAATTTTTTTTTTCAAGGTTGGGTTTCACTCTCTAGGCCAGGCTGACCTGGAATTCACTATAGACTCAGGGTGGCCTTGAACTTACAGTGATCCGCCTACCTCTGCCTCTCAAAGGCATGAACCACCACACCTGGCTTTTTTTTTTTTTTTTTGTTTTTTTTTTTTTCGAGGTAGGGTCTCACTCTGGCCCAGGCTGACCTGGAATTCACTATGTAGTCTCAGGGTGGCCTTGAACTCACAGCAATCCTCCTACCTCTGCCTCCCGAGTGCTGGGATTAAAGGCATGCGCCACCACGCCTGGCCACACCTGGCTTTTTTAAAAAAAGATTTTATTTTATTTGAGAGAGAGAAAGAATAAGATTGGAATGATCTCCTTTTAAAGAGGAAAAGTGAATAGGTGAAATTACAGAGCACCACCTTAATCCAAGCAGCTTTGGGCTGGGGACATAGCTCAGGGGATCAAGTGCTTGGGACACAACTCTGGGTACCTCAGTTGGAATCCCCAGACCCCAAATGAAAACCAGAAACTGTAGCTGGCTTCTGTCATCCCAGTGTGCTTATGAAGAAAGGGAAGTGGAAACAGTGAATGTCTGAGAATTATGGAATGGTGAGCAGTAATGAAGGGACCCTGGAAGACCAGAGCAAACCTGAAAATTATCCTCTGACCTACACATGTGTGGTGGCATGCATGCCCTGCAGTACAGTACACACACACCTGATGGACTTAGGTTTTTTTTAAAACAGGCTTTAGTGACAGGATCTCATTGGCTCCTTCTTCATCTTCTTTTTAAGGAAGCTATGGGCCAGAGAAATTAAGGAAGGAAGCTATGGCCAGAGAAATTAAGTAACTTTCTTAAACTCCCACTAACGGCTCCAGCTAACTCAAAAGTGAGGCCTGGGTACTGTAGAGACTGCATGACAGGAGGCCTGGTGGGTCACTTCCTCTTTCTTTGCCAACTTTTAAAATTTATTTTATTTTATTTTTTTTTTGAGGTAGGGTCTGTAGCCCAGACTGATCTGGAATTCACTATGTAGTTTCAGGGTGGCCTCGAACTCACAGCAATCCTGCTACTTCTGCCTCCCAACTGCTGGAATTAAAGGTGTGTGCCACCACACTGGGCACTTTGCCTCCTTTTATTAACACCTCAAGTAAGGGTTGGGGGGACTTGAAGGGCAATCGCACGTTAAGTGTGTGGATACTGTTTTGAAAACTACTTCCAGCTACTCCAGAGGGCTGGAAATGGAGAGAACTACATTTTGTGATAATTAAAACCAAAATGGCCTAAAATGTTTTAGTTCACAACATTTTCTCAGAATGGTGTATTAAAACTGAAACTGAAACATTATGGAGGTGGTAAAATCTACTCCCATGGGAGGCAAAATAGCAGATAACATCAGTTTCTGCAGATCTATTGTGTGTGTTAATAATAAAAATAAGCATAATGTATGGAGAGAATCTTCTAGAAAAAGCTGTTCTAAATATGTTTTAAAGAACTGATGAATTAGTAGACTACTGAAATTAACTGAGATATAAAATGAGAACCACCTAAGATACTATCATGTTAACTTTGCAAAAGAGGTTAAAAAAAAATCGTTTTGAAATGATTTTAGCTTCCCTCCTTTGCACTGACCTCAATTTTTTTGGTTTTTCGAGGTAAGGTCTTGCTTTCTAGCCCAGTCTGACTTGGAATTCACTATGTGGTCCCAGAGTGGCCTTGAGTTCACAGCAATCCACCTACCTCTGCCTCCCGAGTGCTAGGATTAAAGGTGTGCACCACCACACTAGGCTTGACTTCAATTAAAAAAATTGTTTTTGAGGTAGGATCTCCCTCTAGTCCAGGCTGACCCAGAATTCACTATGTAGTTTCAGGGTGACCTCGAACTCTCAGCTCCTTCCTCTGCCTCCCAAGTGCTGGGATTAAAGGCATGTGCCACACTATGGCCAGCTAATTTAAAAAAATTTTAATTTAATTTTTTTTTTTTTGAGGCAAAGAGTCTCATTCTAGCCCAGGGTGACCTGGAACTCACTCTGTAGTCCCAGGCTGGCCTCAAACTCACAGCAATCTTCTTACCTCTGTTTCAGGAGTGCTGGGATTAAAGGTTTGCCACCACGCCTGGCTCTGACCTCAATTTTTTGTTTGTTTTTTGAGGTAGGGTCTCTAGCCTTTAGCTCAGGCTGACCTGGAATTCACTATGTAGTCTTAGGGTGGCTTCAAACTCACAGCGATCCTCCTACCTCTGCCTCTGGAATGCTGGAATTAAAGGTGCACGCCACCATGCCCAGCTTCCTCATTTAAAAAAATTTCTTCTTTTGTTTTTGTATTTAAATTGAATGTATTTTTAATATTTTATTTATTTATTATTTTGTGTGTGTGTTTGTGTGTGTGTGTGTGTGTGTGTGAGAGAGAGAGAGAGAGAGAGAGAGAAAGAGAGAAAGAGAGAAAGAAAGAAAGAATGGGTACACCAGGGCCTTTAACCATTGCAAAAGAACTCCAGACACATGCCACCTTGTGTATCTGCTGATGTGGGTGCTGGGGAATAGAACCTGGATCCTTAGGCTTCATAGGCAAGTGCCTTAACCACTAAGCCATCTCTCCAGCCCTGAATGTATTTTCTTAACTGATAAAAACTTAAGATTATATAGATTTATGGAGTACCATGTGACATCTCAATACATGTACACATTGTGTAATGTTTAAATCAGGTTAAATATATTTGCCAGCTCAATCATTTATCTTTTCTTTGTGGTGGAAAACATTCAAATTCCTTTCTTTACTTTTTTTTTTTTTTTTTTTTTTTTTGAGGTAGAGTTATGCTATAGTACAGGCTGACCTAGATTTTACTATGTAGTCTCAGGGTTGCCTCAAATTTATGGTGATCCTTCTACCTCTGTGCTACCAAGTTCTGGGATAAAAGGCATGTGCCACCATGCCTGGTTTTCCATGTTTTAAAAAATATTATATTTATTTATTTATTTATTATTGTTATTATTTATTTATTTTATTTTTATTTTATTTTTGTTTTTTCCGAGGCTGACCTGGAATTCACTATGTAGTCTCAGGGTGGCTTCAAATTCACGGTGATCCTCCTCCCTCTGCCTCTCTAGTGCTGGGATTAAAGGTGTGCACCACCATGCTTGGCTATTTTATTTATTTATTTGAAAGAGGGAGAGAGGCAGACAGAAATAGAGAAAGATCTGGACATAGTGGTGCATGCCTTTAGTCCCAGATTTTGAGAGGCAGAGGTAAGAGGATTGCCATGAGTTCAAGAAATAGAGAAAGGGGGCTGGAAAGATGGCTTAGTGGTTAAGGCATTTGCCTGCAAAGCCAAAGGACCCAGGTTCCATTCCCCAGGACCCACCTAAGCCAGATGCATAAGATGCATCTGGAGTTTGTTTGCAGTGGCTGAAGGCCCTGGTGAGCCCATTTTCTCAAATAAATGAAATTAAAAAGAAAGAGAGAGAGAGAGAGAATGATGCATGTACCACTTTGTTCATCTGGCTTAACATGGGTTCTAAGAAATGGAACCCAGGCAGTCAGGCTTTGCAAACAAGTCCCTTTAGATGTTGAACCATCTCTCTAGTCGTCCATCTTACTTTTTTAAAGAGATAGATAGATAGATAGATGAGATAGATAGATAGATAGATAGATAGATAGAGAGTGTGCCAAGGCCTTAGCCACTGCAAACTCTAGACGCTTGCACCACCTAGTGCACACGTGCCACCTTGTGCTTGCCTCACCTTTGTACATCTGGCTTACGTGGGACCTGGAGAGAGATATACTGTGGGTCCTTAAGCTTTACAGGCAAGCATCTTAACCATTAACCATCTCCCCAGCCCCCATCTTATTTTTGAGACTGTCTTCACTGGACCTGAAACTCACTGATTAGGCTAGACCTGCAAACCACAAGCCCACTGTCTCTGCCTCTGCAGCTCTGTGATTACAGGAGCATGCCACCACATAGGTGGTAAAGATCCCAACACAGGTCCTCATCTTGCTCATGCACCAAGCACTTTACTGACTGGACCATCCAACAGTGCTTTTTCAGAGTCTTATGTGGTGGTATCTCAATAATTCCACTGGTCTCCCTGCCTCTACAGTTTGGACTTTGGCCTTTTCCTAACTTGATAACATAAGTTTTGGCATTGTCTATAATCCTTTCTCCAACACCCTGCCACCCTGAGTCACTCCTCACTGTTTTATTATTGGTGTTTTTTTTTTTTTTAACCTTTGTTTTTGTTTTTCAAGATTGGGTTTCACTGCAGCTGACCGGAAATTCACTATGTAGTCTTAGAGTAGCCTCATGCTCATGGCGATCCTCCTACCTCTTCCTCCTGAGTGCTGGGATTAAAGGTGTGTACCACCACACCTGTCTATTCCTCACTGTAAATAAGGCCAAATCAATGTGCTAAGGGACAGGCTTGTCAGGTATACTTCCTTGAACTTGAGTTTACAGCAATTTATAAGCCAGAAAGTTTCCTCAAATGGTTGATGAACAAATATTAGTCCTTAAGATGACCTTTTTAATAATAGCTCTTCTTCACTCACTGTCAAGGGTTCATTTTCTTCTGAGATACTCAACCAATGTGGACTTTAGGTCTGCCATCCACTCAAATCCCCTTGAGGGTTTGTAAAACGGCAACCCATAATCCCCTGTAGAAAACACTCACTGATTATTTGTACTTATGCTGGTTCCAAATATTACAATAGTTTCTGGATGGTTGCCACATTCCTTTCTAGATGGTCACTTGGGAGACTTTGTTTATAATGTGTGTTTTGAATGAAATTTGAAAATTCCAAGACCACAGGATGTAAGATTCAATTGTGGGTTAAACTTAATTTTGCATTTTTCTCAAAGAGGCCCTACTTAGATTACAACAATAGCAAATGGTGAATAGAAAACACGAGAAAAGGTATCCGCCCCCCCCCCAACACACAGAGAGAATATGAGAAGCTATTTTTAAGGATAAGGGAATGTTTGCATTCAGTTGGTGGTTCAGGTGAATTAAAACATTAAGATGTTTTATGAAACCCAGAACAAACACTTTCTTTCCTTCTTTTTAAAAAATAATTATTTATTTATTTATTGGAGACAGAGAAGGGGGAGAGAGAGAGATACAGAGAGAAAGTGAGAATGGGTGCACCAAGGCCTCTAGCCACTGCAAACAAACGCCAGACACTTGCGCCACCATGTGCATATGGTTTATGTGGGACTTGGAGCATTGAACTGGGGTTCTTAGGCTTCATAGACATGTGCCTTAACCGCTAGGCCATCTCTCCAGCCCACAAACACTTTCTTTAGTGATCGTGTGAATAGAAAATTTTTTAATTGGGCTGGAGGGATGGCTTAGCAGTTAAGGTGTTTGTCTGCAAAGCCAAAGGACCCAGGTTCAATTCCCGAGGACCCACATAAGCCAGATGGACAAAGTGGCACACATGTCTGGCGTTCGTTTGAAGTGGCTGGAGGCCCTGGTGCACCCATTCTCTCTGTATGTCTGTCTCGCTCTCTCTGACTCTCTCAAATAAATAAAACTTTAAAGAAAAAAAGAAAAATTTTAAAATCACAGACAAAACTTGTCGGAGACCATGAACAGCATAACAGCCATCTTGTATGAGAAGCCATCTTATGGACTCAAAAGGCCTTAGGATCAGAATTGCCCCATTTGCAGGCGATCACTTTATCTACCTATCGGATCAGAGTTGCCCAGCTACAAGCCCTGGCTGCAGGCGATTACTTTATCTGCCTATTGGAATGTAACAACAGACCTTCCCATGACCCCTGGGATTAAGAGTCCCATGATCTAACCTTATCAATCAGAGCATCTTGTAATCCTGGGCCAATGACCCCTGGGATTAAGAGTCCCATGATCAAACCTTATCAATCAGAAAGTCTTGTGACCCTGGGTCAGTTTCTAGTTTACCTTCCTCCTGCCTCCCCCTATATAAACCTCTGTGAAAAATAAAAATTTGAGACTTTGACCAGGTATTAGGCTTAGTCTCCTTCTTTGTGTCTGTTTGTCTCTCTCATCCAGGTTAATCTCCCCTCGGGCCCTTGTTGAACTCCCGCTGGTCGGGCAAGTGGGCCAACGTGGGGAAGGTACGAACTGACTTGGGCGTCGCTCGGGTGAACGGCCGTCATTCTTTCATTGGATCGCCACCTTGTCGGGTGAGTGAAGATCCGCACAGAGTCACACCGCAGGAAAGCCCGCCTGTGACACAGACCCGGATAAGGTAAGAAGAGCGGCCAAATTATGGGACAAACATTGAGTAAACATGAGTTATTCATTCAGGGACTTAAAGAGTCTCTCAAGACACAAGGAACACGGGTTAAAAAAAACTTAGTTAAGTTTTTGTTTTTCTGGAGGATGTTTGCCCATGGTTCTCCCAGGAGGGAACCATTGATGAAAACAATGGTGTTGTTGGTGACTGCCTGAACGACTACTATCGGACTTTTGGCCCAGAGAAGGTTCCAGTACAGACGTTTTCTTTTTGGAACCTCATAAATGATGTTTTACAGGCTCGTCATTGCCACCCTGATGTCTCTAAAGTTATCTATCCAGTTCTATGGGGACTCAGGGAAGTTGCTCCTGATGATGACCCTTTGTCTCCCGAAGAGGAGGCTGACAAGAGGCAAAGGCTGCTGGACTGCGCTCCACTCTGGAGCCAGGGCTGCTAAAACGCCACAGGCAGCAGAGGAGACAATAGCTACACCTGAGGGGAAAAAACACCCCCCTGCTTCTCTCCCTGCTCATAGCTGGGTTCAGGGCCCAGGCTCCAGGGGCCTGGCTGATGCCACGTGGGCTCAGGTGGCCTGATACCCTCCAGCCACACCCACCCAACAGGGTAAACAAGGAGATAATAGATTTATTAAAAAAAAAAACTGAAAATGGCAAGATTCTTAGCTTCCCTGGCTTGCAGAACCTGGGGACTACAAACACAAAAAATCTCGAAATATGGGTAAATGCCAAATTACTATAAATAGATGTGGATTTCTTATAAGTATTTACAACTGTTTTAAGCTCACTTTTGCCTCTTTATGCTTTTCTGGGACTACTAACAAAAAACAGTCTCAAGAATTGTATTTAAACTTAAATATGTACTCAATACTAAATTTGTTAGAAAATTTCTAATAATGCTCAAATCTACTTTCATAATGTGTTTCAAAAGTCAAGTCTGACTCTTTAAAGATATTTCATAAGACCTTTTATTAAATGCCTCATGGTAAAAACAATAAAAGTTTAGTTAAACTGGAGAAAAACTTTTAAATGTTGGTAACTATTTGATTAAAAAAAGATTGTTACAAAATGGTTACATAGCTTGTAAGATAAAAATATAAATGTAGATATTAAGTAAACTTAAACAAAAGATTAAACAAACAAAAGATTAAAGACAAAACACTTAACCAGATTGCAGATCTTTTAAGATACAATAAAGTGATTATCAACCTAGGGCTTACATCAAACTAATAAAAGCATGGCTCTAGCTGATAGAAGGTTACTATGGTATTCAGTTTGTAAATTTACAACTTTAACTTGTTAATATTAATCTGGTCATGATGATTGTTAAAAAAGACTAAATTTAGAGTACCCAATAAAGTTAATTAAGTTCCTATTTGTCAACATTTTAACTATATGTTAAGGTTAAAATTGACTCATTAATATTTAATTCTCTCACATGGTTGATATAACTAATATACAAAAAATTCCTAACATCTCCCTCCATTGCCTGTGATAATTGTTTCCTATCTGACTGTATTTTCAAAACATCCAACCCTGGGATCCCCAGCACTCAGGCCGGTCTGGTGAGTATCTGAGCGCTCTCTTTCTCTCTTTCTCCTTTTAAATTTGGTTGTGAAGCGCGCATAGCTTTTCTTGGGCCCTCTGTTTCTGTCATATTCGTGTGTCTATGTTATTGGGCCCTCTGTTTCTGCCATATTCATGTGTCTGTGTTATTGGGCCCTATGTGTTTCTGTCATATTTGTGTGTCTACATGTTAATTGTTTCCCTATGGACGTTCTCCCTTGACTTAATAACATGGGACAGTTCCCTTCCCCCTTTTCACCCCTTTCTTTACAGGTGCTGGCGGCCACAGCCAAAAGAGACATCAAGCCCACCGCTGAAATAATTCTTGTGTGGGGAGTGAACTGGGAGTTACATCTCAGGTCAATAAATGGTTTACAAAATTTGTCTGTTACAAGGACCAGAGGCCCCCATGGCTGAGTATCTCTAAAAGGTCCTACAGGTGTGAAAACTCCCAAAAGCTGTTATTGGACTGATTAAAAATTTTCTCAAACTTTTCATCAAGATAGATATTGATAAAAAGCTGTCAGTCAGGTTAGATGCTCTAGAAAATGCTGTTATGTATTTAAAAGGCAGATTGTTAATCTTGTGGTTCAAAAGCAATTGTTCTGTCATGTAAATTATCAATTCATAAGTATTACTCCTTTATCCTACAATGGGACTGCTACTGTATGGTAAAAGGTTAAAAATCATATTTGGGCTATTTAAAATCATAATAATCTTAACACAGATTTACAAGGTTTACAAAAGAAAATATCTGTTATTTCATATAGTCATTTGTCTTTTGGTGATCCTGATAAGGCTGCAAAAGGATTTTTTTGATGCCTTAAGTATCTCCCAAGCAGTTTCCTTCTCAGATTCTCATTTGGCTTAAGCAGGGGGAATTTACTGCCAAACAAACAAACATAGATTACAGAGTTGGAGGTCAACACGTTTGTCAGCTAGTTCCTTATCTGAATCAGGCCTGGGCTTAATGACTATCTGTTCTATAATGGCAGTACTGTCGTCTGGTTATTAAATGATGTCTTCTAAGTAAAAAGAAAAAACTTTAACTTGGTTTACAACAGTTTCAACATGCAGGAATGGCTGTGCCTGAGTCAGGCGAGCAAACAATGTTACAGAGGCTAAATGTAGCGGCTTCCAGAGCTCAAGTGTTCCAGCAGCTCAACAGATTGCTGATCACAGACTGGAGCTGACAAGCCGAGGAATCGCGACTGAGGACCTGCCTCGGCTGAGACCCTCCCCTAACAATGACTGTAAAACATATAGTCTCTGTAAACGCTTATAGCCTCTATAAGCACTGTAAATTTGTTTACTTTTTATAATCATTCTAGGCATGTTGGCCAAGGTTCAATACTCCAAGCCTCCGGGAACCGTATAAGCATTCAGACCTATGCACCCCTAGGGGATGGGTACCAACGTGGGTCTGAAAAAAACCGCAAGGGAAGGTCCCTTGACCGCTTCTGAATTCCCTGAGAGTCAAACCTGACTTGCATGGAGGTTGGTACCATACATAATGCCTCCCCTCCACAAAAGGTACTGAGGGCCAAATCTGTGGGTGATAAACATGACCCACGGGAGGAGTCAGGTCACTACTCCCCCAGTTGGTTAAAGCCCACTGCTGGATAGCAGGCCTCCCCCTCCTGTTTGTATAAAAGAAGGGAGGAAAAACTCATGAATTTTGAGATATTCTCTCCCTTTCCATACAAAGTTAAACTTCATTGTGATGAGCAGTGTAACAACACTTTAAACAAAAATTAAGACATTAAATGGAGACTTTTTCCTTCTAATAAAATCTAGGCTTCCCTCTTTGCAAGTTCTTCATTTATTTTAGACATCCGATGCTAATTCAGGAGCCCTGAGATACTTTAGGAAAAAATGGACTTTTCAATATAAATCATGGTTTCTCTCATTTGACTACAACTTGAAGCACTTTAACTTTACAAATGACACACAGTAACAAACACTTCCTTTGCTTCTTTTAAAAAATTTTTTTATTTATTTATTTATTGGAGATGGCGGGGGAGAGATACAGAGAGAAAATGAGAATGGGCATTGGACACTGGTGTGGCTGGCCTGTGTGGTTTCCATGCTCTGGCTTCTCAGCCGTTTGCCACTTGGATGTGTTACTGACTTTCCACTACTTATGAAAAAGATAGCAGCTACTGAGCACAGTGACATCACCGATGCAGGGAGACAAAGGCCCACATCTTCTGTGGACTCTCTCACTGTGAGTGGTGGCTTTCTCCTCAAGCTCTTTCAGTTTACATTCCCTCTCTAAATGGCACACACGTTCACTTGCACACATACGCACATCAGTGATTTCTATGACATAGCCTTTCTGGAATTTTATAAACACAGGATATCCAACATGGGTTAACCACTTGTCTAGGAAAGAAAATAAGCAGACAGTTGCCACAGAACACATCTTACATTCGGGCTGCGAGGCAGGCCAAGAAAGTGATTGCCTTGAGTCTTTGCCTGAATAATAACAGGACGTGGAAAACACGCTTGCTATTTTAAATGGATGTTTCTTGTTAGCAGAATGCACAAGGAATTACAGCCTCTGAATAAAGTTTTCATTTTATTATTGACCTTGATCATCAGAAAGGGTATAGTAGGTAGCCAAATGCAAATATGAAGTTTGTATACAAAGGAAAATACTCTACTTGAAAAAAAAAAACAGAATAAACACTTTAGGGCTAGGAGTGGTGGCGTACACCTTTAATCCCAGCACTCAGGAGGCAGATGCAGGAGGATTGTTGTGAGTTTTGAGGTCACTCTGAGACTACAGAGTGAATCCCAGGTCAGCCTGAGCTGGAGCAAAACCCTACCACAAAAAACAAAAACACAAACAACAACAACAACAACAAAAAGAACAAAAAAAAGCCGGGCGTGGTGGCGCACGCCTTTAATCCCAGCACTTGGGAGGCAGAGGTAGGAGGATCGCTGTGAGTTCGAGGCCACCCTGAGACTACACAGTGAATTCCAGGTCATCCTGGACCAGAGTGAAACCCTACCTCGAAAAACCAAAATTAAAAAAAAAAAAAGAAGAAAACAAAACAAAAACCTTTAATAAAATGAAACTACTTGGTGTTCCTCAAGATGAAGGTATTTAGTTGTTCATATTTAGCAGCCTCCTTGTAGCTTTCATGGACCAATAGAAAATGAGTGAGTAAACAAATGCTCTAAGGATGGCCTTCTTAGCTAAACCACTGACTCTTTCTGAGGCTGACTCATATGGCCCCACTGAAGGACAGTGTCCCCATCGCCACAGCATTCAACAGTGAGGTTTTACAATGATTTCTCCTCCCAACTACGTAATGCTGTAGAAAGGAAAAAAAGAGCATTAATAATAGAGGGGAAGGTAGAGATGTGACAGCTGCCCTTTCCTGTAAGATAGTGAGAGAGCCCTGGGCTGAGTGTTAGTCACTTTCTGTTCTACATGCTGAGCTCAGTCTGTATGGGTGATGACAGAACCTGCCAGTCGAAGGAATCAAATCGTTTCTGTCAACTCGCTTGGCTTTCAGCATGGTGAAAGGAAAGACCTTTAGTGGAGGTGGAGAGAGGATGGAGACACTCATCTTTCTGGACTCATTGGGCTCATTAACTAAGGTGCTCTCTCTGATAACAGTTCTAAGTGGGAAGAATCTATTTGTTCAATTGCCAACGTCCAATAAGCATTGCAGGAGGGACATAAGAGGCCAAGGTTATGTGATTATGCCTTTCCTCGAATCTCACCCCAGGGGTGACCTACAGCATCACAGGGGTTCAATGGTGAGGGAGGGATTCCCTAGGAGTCTCCTCCTTTCTTTTCCAGTTCCCTTGAGTGTTGGTCTCATCAGAGTGCCTTTGGGTTTCCTGTACATTCCTTCCCATAGTCTGCTGCTATCAGCATTTTCCTCCCTCTCATCTCCTGACACTCTGGTCCTACATGCCACATCACTGGTCAGCTCTGCTTCTAAACAACCACCACGAACCAGGTAAAGGAGTTTGTGCTGTGAATGGGGAAAAGAAGCCCTCGCCTTTCCTATGTGTGCGCACACACACCCATCCTCTTATCCAACAAATTCATTCTCATGGAGGAAAGATAAATATAAAGCAAGAGAAGGAAAAGGAGTTGTTTTGTTTATATTTATTTATTTATTTATTTATTTATTTATTTATTTATTTTTTGAGGTAGGATCTTGCTCTAGCCCAGGCTGACCTGGAATTCACTATATAGTCTCAGAGTGGCCTCGAACTCACAGAGATCCTCCTACCTCTGCCTCCCAAATGCTGGGACAACCATGCCTGGCTGTCTTTTTGTGTTTTTCTTGGTAGCTCAGACTGGCCTTAAACTCACAATCCTCTGTCACAGCTGTCCAGCACTAGGATTAAAGTAAATGTCACTACTCTCAGCTCACCAGGACATCTTAAGAAATCTTCTGGCTTCCAGAATATTTTTAAATTTCAAAAGAAACAGGGCTCTGGAGGTTGGAGAGACGGACCATAAGGCTATAAACTGATGGGAATATGACCCATTTGCAGTATACTCATATGTAAAAGTTCTCCATAAAATAACCCTTAAAAAAAAAAAGAAAAAAGGAGTAACTAAGGCAAATTTTTGTGTTTGTCTTCAGATAATCTGGCCAATTGCCTCCTCCTTTTAAGTAACAGGACATTACAATCTTTTAAAATACCTGGCAAATTATGTACCACCACCTCAGAGAGAATTTTGTTGTTTTCAGTAATCCTCTATGTAAATTGAAGTTGACATAGAACATAAACTCAGCAATTATATTTATGATATCATGTAATAAATTACAGACAGGCTGTAAAAAAAAAAAAAAAGAAATCTTTTAAAACTCTGGGCGTGGTGGCAGATGCCTTTAATCCCAGCACTCAGGAGGCAGAGGTAGGAGGATTGCCATGAGTTCAAGGCCACCCTGAGAATACATAGTGAATGTCAGGTCATCCTGAGCTACAGTGAGACCCTACCTTGAAAAACCAAAAAAAAAAAAAAAAAAAAGAAACTCTTTAAAAAATGTAAATCAAGCTTCACTTCTGCTTGCTGTATCTCTTCTCATGCAATGTTATTCTCTGCCAGGGTCCAGATTGGGTACCTGGTCACCAGGGTTGCTTTTAACTTCAGCAAAGTGGGTATTGTGACTATCAGTGGTCCCGTCATTGAGCTCAACTACTTGGTCTACATATTGCCGTGAGTCAACCTATGGTACGTTCAATGGCAGTCAAGGCTCAGAACAGGAAGCCCGTCATCAAGCAACGGAGCCTCCATATCTATCGTTAAGGGGTTAGGTCCTGCTTACCTCAAATGGGGGGATGTGGGTACTGGCTATGGTGTGGAGCCCTCTGGTGTCTTCACCACTATGAAGAAGGCTGGGCTCACCTGACGGGTGGAGCTCTGGAGTGGCATCATCTCTACCCCTTCACAGATGCCCACGTGGGAGACAAGTGTGAACCAAGAGAAGGGCAATGACTCCCTCATGATCTCCAGGGATGCTTTTTGTTTGTTTGTTTTTTTCAAGGTAGGGTCTCACTCTGGTCCAGGCTGACCTGGATAGAATTCACTGTGTAGTCTCAGGGTGGCCTACAACTCATGGTGATCCTCCTATCTCTGCCTCCCGAGTGCTGGGATTAAAGACGTGTGCCACCATGCCTGGCCTTTCAATTATTCTCTATTTTTATTTGAGAGCATGTGAGAAAGAGAAAGAGACAGAGAGAAGAGGCAGGGGCCGAGGAGGGCGGAGAATGGGCACGCCAGGGCCTCTAGCTACTGCAAACGAACTCCAGATGCACACACCACCTTGTGCATCTGGTTTATGTGGATACTGGGGAATTGAACCTGGGTCCTTAGACTTCACAGGCAAGCTCCTTAACTGCCAGGTCATCTCTCCAGCCCCCCATTGATGCTTTTTGTACCACTCACTGCTTAGCCCTCTTGGACAAAGTTGTCCATGACAACTTGGTCATCATGGAAGAACTTATGAACACAGACAATGACATCACTCAAAAGAGTATGGACAATCCCACGAGGATGCCCTGTATCCGCTGGCACTGACAAGCCGAAGGCAAGGTCATTCCTGAGTTGATCAGTGACCTCACTGGCCATGAGCAGTCCTGTGCCTACTCCTAGGGGTGTCAGCTGTGGATCTGACCTGCCATTAGCCAGACCTGTCGATGACACCAAGGACATGGCAAAACCTGCATCAGAGGGCTGCTAAAGGCATCCTGATCCACAGTGTGAGCCAGTCTATGTCTTGTGACTTAACAATGACACTACTCTTCCACTTTTGATATTTGAATTGGCATTGCTCTCAAGAACCACTATGTCAAATATATTTCCTGGTGTAACAATGACTTTGACTATTAGCAACATGGTAGTGGACCAAATGGTTGACATGACCTGGACCACTAGCCTTAGAAAGGACATGAGAAGGGCTGGAGAGATAGCTCTGTGGTTAAGGCACTTGCCTGAAAAGCCTAAGGACCCAGGTTTGATTCTCCAGTACCCATGTAAAGCCAGATGCACAAAGTGGCACATACATCTGGAATTTGGCTGCAGTGGCTACAGGCCCTAGCATACCTATTCTCTCTCTCTCTCTCCTCTCTGTCTCTGAGTGTAAATCAATCAATAAATAATTGTTTTAAAAGAAAGGGCATGACAGTAAGCACTTCTCTTAATGTCCACACCCATATATTAATGCTACTCTCACTTTTGTTTAGAGAAGCTTCTCTTTTCAGATGGTGGCAACCTTGGGATGACTCAGAAGGCACCATGGTGCTGAGAAGGGACAGAGGAATGCTCATCACTGAAACATCTCAAACACACTTCCATGGCTCAGGGTCCATTGCAGAAGAGGGGGCAGAAAGAATATAAGAGACAAAGGAAGAGTAGGACTCCTTACAACGTGCTCCTCCAGACACAAAATGGCCTGGATATCCATGACCTCACAGTTCCTGACACTACCTACACAAGACCATCATAATAGGAGGAAAAGATCATGACATCAAACTGAAAAGAGAGACTGATTGAAAAGGGGAGGGGATATGATGGAGAGTGAAGTTTCAAAGGGGAAAGTGGGAGGAGGGAGGGAAGTACCATGGGATATTGTCTACAATTAAAGAAGTTGTCAATAAAAATAAATAAAATAAATAAATAATAAATAAAATTTTTTAAAAAGGCATGAGAGGAAGAGAGAAGTCTTCAACGGTGGGGAGTACCAACTGAGCACTCCAAATACTGCAAATCTCCCCCTCATAGTTTTCACCCCAGAATCTCCTGCAGAAAAGAGGGGCCGAGGGATGCCTGTTTTCTCAGGTTTATCAATATCAATAGGTGCGCCCCGCCCCGCCCACACATACACACAGGTCCATCCCCCCCATGTACACATGCAGTAGTTCAGATCATGTAACTCAAATTTAAAACGTCCCACACATGTGTCTGTTATTTCTGTTCTTTCCCAAGCATGTGCCATCTTAATTAGCATTGAAAATCTGCTAACAAAAAGGCAGTGTGTGGTCTTATAGGAAACAAAGAGTCTGGGAGCTGAGGGCATGCTTCCAGATGCCACAGATAGGGTGGGTGGTGACAGCTGGCAATGAGGGAGGGGGGAACCTAACAGCCTTGGCGCCTGCAGCCAAGGAAGAAAGGCAAGTGCTCTAAGCCGACTGGGACTGAGGAGGGGCTGTGCTGAGCAGTGGAAGTTCCCACCAGGCCTGTGAGGCCCTTCAAGACAGAGCTTCTGTCTACCTTCTCAGCCTTCTCTTCCTTCTCCTACATCCCTCCTTCTGTCTCGTGTGGCTCCACTCAAATATCTTTAAGCATAATCAAATATGCTATGTGCCATGTGATCTTCTATCCCATTTCTGACTATAGATCATGAGGAGGCAAATGAGTATTGCAAAGAGATCTGTACACTAAGCCATGCCGTGAAAACAGTGTCATGTGATGAGGCTGGAAGGTAGCTAGTGGGAGAGAGCTTTCCTAGCACATGTGAATGTGTGAAACACTGTTTTCAACTCACAGCACTGCAAACACACACCCCTGTATATCTTTCCTTATCTCTCTCTACATATATGAATATAACATAATACAATATTATTTAGTCACAAAAATCAGGAAATCCAAGCCAGCTTTGTAGCCTATGCCTTTAATCCTAGGACTCAGGAGGCTGAAATAGAAGGATCACCATGTGTACAAGGCCAGCCTGGGCTACATAATGAGTTCCAGGTCAGCCTGGGCTAGTGTGAGATCCTACCTCAAAACAAAACTAAACAAAACATCCAGGTGTGGTGGTGCACAACTTTAATCCCAGCACTCGGGAGGCAGATGTAGGAGGATCATTGAGAGTTCGAGGCCAGCTTGAGACTACATAGTGTTCCAGGTCGGCCTGAGCTAGAGTGAGACCCTACCTCAAAATAAATAAATAAATAAATAAATAAATAAATAAATAAATAAATAAATAAAAATTAAAAAATCAAGGAAATTCACAGGCGTGGTGGCTCATACCAACACTTGGGAGGCATAATCAGAAGGATTGCCTGTGGGGAGTTCCAGACCAGTATGAGCTACAGAGTAAGACCCCCATCTCAAACCAATGAAGCCAAATAAACAACAACAACAAAAATCAACAACATGGATGAACCTTGATGGCATTTTACTAAGTGAGACAAAACAGAGAAAGACCAATAATTTGTAATCGATTGCTTTTACATGCTGAATCTAAAAAGCTACAGTCAGAGAAGCAGAGGATAGAATGATGGGGACCCGGGCAGAAGCAGTGGGAGATGTGTTCAAGGGCACAAACTTTCAGTTAGAAGGCCATAGTTTTAAAAAATTGCTAGGAGGGTGGACAGGAAGTGCACTCACTACTACCAAAAATAAATTAATACAAACCGGGTGTGATGGCGCATGCCTTTAATCCCAGCACTTGGGAGGCAGAGGTAGGAGGATCACTGTGAGTTCAAGGCCACTCTGAGACTACAGTGTGAATTCCCGGTCATCCTGAGCTAGAGTGAGACCCTACCTTGAAAAACTAAAAAATAATAATAATAATAATAAAAATTAACTATGTGAAGTGATAGATTTGCTAACTAGTTTCACTATGGTAATCACTTCACAATATATATATGCGCATCAAATCACCTTGTATACACTAAATGTATACAATTTTTAAGTATTTTTTAAAAATTCATTTATTTGAGGGAGAGAGAGAGAGGATGGGCACACAAGGGCCTCTAGCCTCAACAAATGAACTCCAGACACATGTGCCACCATGTGCATCTGGCTAATTTACATGGGTATTGGGGAATCGAACCCAGGTCCTTAGGTTTTGCAGGCAAGCCCCTTATTTGCCAAGCCATTTCTCTAGCCCTAATTTAAAAAAAAATATTTTATTTATTTTTATTTATTTGTTTGACAGAGAAAGGAGGGGAGAGAGAGGGCATGCCAGGGCCTCCATCCACTGCAAACAAACTTCAGACACATGCATCCCCTTGTGCATCTGACTAACGTGGGTCCTGGGGAATTGAACCTGGGTCCTTTGGCTTTGCAGGTAAACACCTTAACTGCTAAGCCAGCCCTCCAGTCCCCCTTCCCCCTTTTTTGTTTTTTTGAGGTAGGGTCTCACTCTAGTCCATGCTAACCTGGAGTTCACTATGTAATCTCGGGGTGGCCTCAAACTCACAGCAATCCTCCTACCTCTGCCTCCTGAGTGCTGGGATTAAAGGCGTGTGCCACCACACCTGGCTTCTCCAGCCCTAAATTTATACAATTTTATTTGTCAATTATTTCTCAAGAAAGCTGAAAAAAATTTAAAAAGCTGGGCGTGGTGACATATGCCTTTAATTTCAGCATTCAGGAGGCAGAGGTAGGAAGATTATTGCGGGTTCAGAACTACAGAGTGAGGTCCAGGTCAGCCTGGACTAGAGTAAGACCCTACCTTAAACAAACAAAAATGTATCAAACTATTAAAAAAAAGAGCTGGGCATGGTCGTCCATGCTTTTAATCCCAACACATGGGAGGCAAAGGTTAGAGTGTCATGGTGAGTTTGAGGGCAGCCTAGGACTATAGCGTAAATTCCAGGTAAAGTGAGATGCTACCTTGGAAGAAAAAAAAAAAACCCTTAAAAAACAAAAGGAAAAACATATCTTCCTTTCCTGAATGTGGTGGTACCTCCTTGCTCTACCACTGTGTTCTTCTGCCTAGCGGGACCTATGGCAGCTTTATTTTCTCAGCGACTATTTCACAACTCCCCAGAGTAGATTTTCTTGCCACAATTTAATTTCTTATTTATCCCACTCTGCACTGAAGTTACATTTATTATTTTCTTTTTTATGAAACCCAGGCTCACCCGCACTAGCCAAGCACTGGACCACTGAACCACACCCCCAGCTCTGAAGTCTGGCCCATAGCTAAGAGTATCCTTAGACTTTAAATGGCAACTTTGCAGCAACACCCATCAATAGTTTTGTAAATTTTTCCTATATGGTGAGAAAAGTAATGCTTGTATTCTGTTTGATGTAAAATAAAAACAAAAAGACTATAGTGAACAATGTTCTGTTGGAAAGGAAAGACACCCAGCCCTCAATGGCACCTCCGTGAACTCACAGCCAGGACTGGAACAGAATGTCTTTCCAATAGCAGTTTGATAGCTTCCTTTTAACATTCATTTTCTCTACTTTTTCCATACATATTAAAGCCTTGGAAGTGAATATTTATACACTCAAGACAAACCACTGGTGTTTGAGGGGAATGTTTTCTTTTTCTTTTCTTTTTAAAAATAGTTTATTTTTATTTATTTATTGGAGAGAGAGAGAGCAAGAGAGTGAGAATTGGTGTGCCAGGGCCTCTAGCCACTGCATATGAACTCCAGATGCATGCACCACCATGTGCATCTGGCTTACGTGGGACCTGGAGAATCGAACCTGGGTCCTTAGGCTTCATAGGCATATGTCTTAACCACTAAGCAATCTCTCCAGCCCTCTTGCTTTTTAAAAAAGATTTATTTTTATTTATTTGAGCTAGAGAGAGGGGAGAGGGAGAGATAGAGAGAGACTGAGAATGGATGCACCAGGGTCTCTAGCCACTGCATACAAACTCCAGATGCATGCGCCACCATGTGTATCTGGTTTATGTGGGACCTGGAGAATCGAACCTGGGTCTTTAGGCTAAACCATCTTTCCAGCCCTTTTTTTCTTTTTGGTTTTTCAAGGTAGGGTTTCACTCTAGCCCAGGCTGGCTCAAAATTCACTATGTAGTCTCAGGCTAGTCTCAAACTCATGGTGATCCTCCTACCTCAGTCTCCTAAGTACTGGTTTTTTTTTTTTTTTTTGAGAGAGAGACAGAAACAGAGAGAGAGAGAGAGAGGAAGAGGCAGAGAGAGAGAGAGATAGAGAGAATGGATGCACCAGAGGCCTCTCAGCCACTGTGAACGAATTCCAGATGCATGCATCCCCTTGTGGGCAAGTGCAGCATTGTGCACTTGTGTCACTTGTGTCTGGCTAAATGTGGGACCTGGAGAATCGAACAGGCATTCTTAGACTTGGCAGGCAGGTGCCTTAACCACTAAGCCATCTCTCCAGACCTTTTTTTTAAATGAAAGATTATTTCCTTTATTACCTGTATACATCCTCAAAAGAAGACCAACTGCAATAAAAACAAAGGATATTAATTTTTTAATTTTTTAATTTTTTTATTTTTTGGTTTTGCGAGGTAGGGTCTCACTCTGGTCCAGGCTGACCTGGAATTAACTATGTAGTCTCAGGGTGGCCTCGAACTCTCGGCGATCCTCCTACCTCTGCCTCCCAAGTGCTGGGATTAAAGGCGTGCGCCACCACGCCCGGCAAAGGATATTAATTTTTATGTATTTCATTTATAATTCTTAACACGAGTGACCCATTAATAAGTAGCAACATTTACAACTACTATAATATCAAAATAAAAGCCTACTAAGGGCTGGAGAGATGGCTTAGTGGTTAAGGCACTTGCCTGCCAAGCCAAAGGACCCAGGTTCAATTCCCCAGGACCCATGTAAGCCAGATGCACAAGGTGGCGCATGCATCTGGAGTTCATTTGCAGTGGCTGGAGGCCCTGTCATGCCCATTCTCTCTCTCTCTCTCTTCCTCTGCCTTGTTCTCTCTCACATAAATAAAAAAAATATTTTTTAAAAGCCTACTAATTCATTGGAGAATTTGCTTATCTTTTTCAGATGGACGACGAACCTGAAGGGAGGATCAGCCAATCACACTTCACCAGGGTCCCAGCTGAAACCATAGAGTAATGTGGGAAAAGGGCAAGAGTACAGCTTTCTTGGTGAACATGACACCAGAAAAAGGCTGAAGGAGATAAACACAGAGAACATCCAACTCCTACTAAGCCAGATATCCAGAGACACAGAGGCTCCCAAGACCTCATCACTGACGTAGAACTAAAATGATCCCAATGTGGCTCAGGGGGTGGAAAGAGTGTTAGAGCCACAAGTTGGGTCATTATGCACAGAGACTTGGTCTATTCCCCACAACTCTTGACTACCCCCACAATACATGACCCACATTCCCCAATGATGAGGGTCCCTTTGGAGTGGGGAGGACAGGGAGGAGGATAATGGGGTCACCATTATGAATGTAAAATTAGAATAATATAAACAAAAAAACAAAAATTAAAAAAAAATGAAAATCCTCTAAAGTCATCTACTTGTGAGGGGATAGTTATGTTGTGCCTTTTGGCTAGCTGGCGAGAACCTAACAGAACACGAGTGCTGGGAGGAAGATCCAGTGTTACAGGAGCTAAAGTTGAGTTCTTTTATGGAAGAATGGGACAGCTGCCTGCACCTGCTTTCTCTGTTTTTTCTTTCAGGCTAAAGCTAACTATTCCAGGATCCTATGTCATGGGGTATAAAGCTTTGGTTTCAGTTAGTTACTAGCACAGAAGCTAGGATAAATCTGAAATTCCTTTTAAAAGGAAAAACTTGGCCACGGCTTCTTATAGCATTGCTTCTCACAGCAGCCTGAGTGGGCTGGAACTCTCCTGAATTCGGAATGCATACTGGTGTCTCATTCCTAAAGTCTCTGAAGTATAATGTATCATTTTTTAAAAAAAAAAAGATTTATTTTTATTTATCTACTAGAGGCAGAGAGAGGGGTAGAGAGAGTGCATGTGAGAGAGACAGAGGGAGAATGGGTGTGCCAGTGCCTCTAGCCACTGCAGATGAACTCCAGATGCATGCACCACCATGTGCACCTGACTTACGTGGGTCCTAGAGAATCTAACTAGGGTCCTTTGGCTTTGCAGGCAAATGCCTTAACCCACTAAGCCATCTCTCCAGCCCATGTCTCAAAAATATTTTTATTAATTTATTTGCAAGGTAAAGGAGAGAGGGAGAGAATGGGGCATGCTTCTTGCCACTGTAAAGGAACTCCAGATGTATACACCACTTTGTACATCTGGGTTTATATATGTACTGGAGAATTGAATCCAGGCCATCAGACCTTGTAAGCAAGCACCCTTTTTAAATTTTGTTATTTATTTATTTGAGAGAGAGAGAGAGAGAAAGAGATACAGAAATGGACACGTAGAGAGAGAGAATGGGCATGCTAGGACCTCCAGCCACTGCAAATGAACTCCAGATGCGTGTGCCCCCTTGTGCACCTGGCTTATATGGGTCCTGGAGTATCAAGCCTCGAACCAAGGTCCTTAGGCTTCACAGGCAAGTGTTTAACCGCTAAGCCATCTCTCCAGCCCCAAACAAGCACCTTTAATTGTGATCTCTCCAGCTCTGTTTTATTGTTTTGTTTTGCTTTTTGAGGTAGGGTTTCACTCTAGCCCAGGCTGACCTAGAATTCACTATGTAGTTTCAGGGTGGCCTTGAACTCACGGTAGTCCTCCTACCTCTGCCTCCCAAGTGCTAGGATTAAAGGTGTGCATCACCACACCCAGACTTTTTTGAAAAGAGTTCTTGTGGTTCAACTTATTATTACGTATTTTTCTATAATAACATACCAACAAACTTCCTTGCTCCATATTACCAGATACCCAAAGCTTCCAATTATTTGATAATATAGAACTGTTGTAGTCAGTTCCACAATGCTACGATGAACATCCAAACCAGGCACAGTTTAGGGGAGGAAGGGACTTCCTCAGGTTTATAGATCCAGGGGAAGTTCCATTTGTGGCTAAAGAACCTGGCTCCTATTCATAAATCCAAGCAGAGAGAGAGAGAAAAAAACCACCAATTGACAGCAATGCCAAAATGCAGCAAACGCAAAACTGGGAGCAAGCAGGAACTCAAACTGCTCTCTTTTACCTTTTGGGCTAGAATCAGATCCACCCCAAATACACTTTAGGGCAGGACTCCAGAATCTGTCCCTAGTGGCACCTCCTCTAGCCAGATGGTTGGAGACTCAAGTTACAAGCTTTACTAAGATGCCTGAGTCTACAGGGGATATACATTCAAACTACCAAAGATCATTTGAACAAGAGGTTCCTGACAGAGGGTGTCAAGGCCAATTAATAAAATTTAGCCATTCATTCAAGGACTCTCACTTTGTTATTTGAGATGGTCCAGCAGACAGGCTAATCATTCACTCGTGTGTGTTCTCCAAGAGCTGCTCCTTAATTTGGAAAGCAATTAAAGAACAAGGTACTTGGGCCACATTTCATTAGTCTCCTGCTCAAATTTATTCACTAAATCACAGCCAAAGCACTTCCTGCGTGTTAATATGCAAGGCTGGTATGAGAATCTCAGGGAAGTATGACTGAAGATTCTGACCCAGCGTATTAGCCCTGCACAGATCCCTGGGATGAGGGTCTGCTTGTGTTTGGTTTCAGCGTGGATAACTTGAATGCTCACTCGTGCCAGAAAGCGACACCCTTGGTCACCTGTCATATTCTTTTCCACCTTGGCTGCCAGAAAAATATGAGCGGAATTTATGGCAAATGATGTAATTTGATTAACTCTGGTGTCTAGAAGGTTTTCTTCTTCCTACGCTCTCTTAAAAAAATTACTGATTTATTTGCAATCAGAGACGTGCAGAGAGAGAGAGAAAGGAAGAATGAGAATGGGCTTGCCAGGGCCTAGAGCCAATGCAAATGAACTTCAGACATGAACCACTATGCATCTGGCTTTCCATGGGTCCTGGAGACTTAAACCTGGGCGGTAAGGCCTTGCAACCAAGTGCCCTTAGCTGCAGAGCCACCTCCCCAGCTTCTCCTACTCTCATCTTAAAAGCTTACAAACTGGGCTGGAGAGATGGCTTAGCAGTTAAGGCACCTGCCTGCTAAGCCTAAGAACCCGGTTCCAATCTCCAGGTCCCACGTTTAGCCAGATGCAGTGACGCAAGGGCGCAATGCCACACTTGACCACAAGGGGGCACATGCATCTGGATTTCGTTCACAGCAGCTGAGAGACTGCTGGTGCGCCCATCTCTGTCTGTCTCCCTCTCCCTCTCTGTCTGTCTCTCTCCAAAAATAAATAAAATAATAAAATAAATTTAGGGCTGGAGAGATGGCTTAACAGTTAAGGTGTTTGTTCGATTCTCCAGGTCCCACGTAAACCAGATGCACAAGGGGGCGCATGCATCTGGAGTTCGTTTGCAGTGGTTAGAGGCCCTGGCATGCCCATTCTCTCTCTCTCTCTCTCTCTCTTTCCCTCTCTCTGTCCCTAATAAATAAATAAAAATAAAATCTTAAAATTTTTTTTAAAAAGTTTACAAACTGTCTCAAGTAGTTGCAGATGGTGAATTTATATAAAAATATAAATTAATAAATTAGGCATGGTGGCTCATGCCTCTAATCCCAGCACTTGGAAGTATGATGAGAAGGGGGAACAAAAGGAAAGCTATGTAAGCTATAATAAATCCCTTCCTCCATAAAAAACAAACAAACAAAAAGGAAAGCTAGTATGAAAGCAGAAAGGGGGTTATGGTGGGGGGAGGGCACAAGAAAGGAGGGGGAGGAGAAAGGAGAGGGGAAAGAAAATAAAATTTAGGTTGGGCGTGGTGGTGCATGCACTCAGGAGGCAGAGGTAGGAGGATCGCTGTGAGTTTGAGGCCACCCCGAGACTACATAGTGAATTCCAGGTCAGCCTGGGTTAGACTGAGACCCTACCTCGAAAAATCAAAAAGAAAAAAAAATTGAAATACAACATAATCAAACCTAATTCTTTGTAAGGTAATAAAGAAAATTAAATAATGAGTGTGGAGAGATGGCTCAGTAGTTAAGGCATTTGCGTGAAACGCCTAACCACCCAGGTTCCATTCCCCAGTTCCCAAGTAAAGTCAGGTGCACAAAATGGCACATGCATCTGGAGTTCATTCACAGTGCCTGGAGACCTTGGCTTGCCCATTCTTTCATTCATTCTTTTTCTCTTCTTGCAAAGAAATATATATATATATATATATATATATATATATATAATTTGTTTTGTTTTTGTTTTGTTTTTCAAGGCAAGGTCTTGCTGTAGCCCAGTCTGACCTGGAATTCACTATGTAGTCTCAGGCTGGCCTCTAACTCACAGGGATCCTCCTACCTTGGCCTCCCAAGTGCTGGGATTAAAGTCATATGCCACCATGCCTGGCCTAATAAAATATTTTTTAATACTTCTGGAATTCTTATTTTATTTATTTTAAAGAGAGAGAGAGAGAGAGAGAGAAAGAGGCAGAAAGAGAGACAGAGAGAATGGACACGTCAGGGCCTCCAACCACTGCAAATGAACTCCAGACACATGTACCACCTTGTGCATCTGGCGTATGTGGGTCCTGAGGCATCAAACCTGGATCCTTAGGCTTCACAGGCAAGCGCCTTAACCACTAAGCCATCCCTCCAGCCCAGTAAAATATTTTTTACCACCATATATATATATATTTTGGTTTTTCGAGGTAGGGTCTCACTCTGGCCCAGGCTGACCTGGAATTAACTATGTAGTCTCAGGGTGTCCTTGAACTCACAGCAATCCCCCTACCTCTGCCTCCCAAGTGCTGGGATTAAAGGCGTGCGCCACCACGCCCGGCTGCTATAAAATATTTTTAAGAAAGTAAATTAAACAACATCAACATCAAGAAGTGAGAAGAGATTAATCAAGTCGCTAGTGAAGCTTCTCTGCACCGCGTTGTCTTGGTGCCAGGTTAGAGGTGACATGCTGCGTATCAGGAAACCTGAGTTTAATACTTGGCCCTCCAACCCTGGTTGAATAGCCTCACCAAACTCACCTGATTCCATTTCCTTATTTCATTTTTTGTTTGTTTTTTTTGAGGTAGGGTCTTGCTCTAGCCCAGGCTGACCTCGAATTAGTCTCAGGCTGGCCTTGAACTCTCATCAATCTTCCTACCTCAGCCTCCCAAGTGCTGGGATTACAGGCATGAGCCACCATGCCTGGTGCTTTCCTCATCATTTTTTTTTTTTCCAAGGAAGGGTCTCATTCTAGTCCAGGCTGACCTGGAATTCACTGTGTAGTCTCAGGGTGGCCTTGAACTCATGGTGATCCTCCTCCTCTACCTTCCAAGTGCTGGGATTAAGGGCGTGTGCCACCAAGCCGGGCTCCATTTCCTCATTTCTGAACGCGGATGTTAGTACTGTGGATCCACAGGGTTGCCATAGCAACCAAAGGAGAAAACACGGGGAAACCACTTTCTGAACAGTATCACTGTGGCACAGTTAATTGGTGCTTGTTAAACCTTCTACACACACTACGGTGCTACCCACTCTAAACAACACATGTTGGGTGAGGGGTTAGTTAAGTTCCCAAATTCTTTCACACCCTCCTTTCAAGAGAGGGAACCCAGCCTGGTGTGGTGGCACATGCCTTTAATACCAGCACTCAGGAGGCAGAGGTAGGAAGATTGCTGTGAGTTCGAGGCCAACCTGGAACTGTAGACAGAGTGAGTTCTAGCCTGGGCTAGAGTGAGACCTTACCTGGAAAAAACAAATGAGAGAGGGAACCCAATTTCTCTCCCCTAAATGCAGTTAAGTGACCTGTTTCTAGCACGAAAGTTGTGGTCAAAGTGACAGTGAAACTAGTTGTGAAATGCTCCCTGGCTTTTGGCTTGCCCTTGCCTTAGAGCAGGTGAATGAGCACCTTTAGTGGCTCTGTAGGGAGGCCCACAGATGAATGAAGTCTTTTGGTAACAGACTGGTGAGGCTACCATCTTGGAAATAGACCCTCCCACTCAAGTTTTATAAGTCTGCACCCCCGGCTACCTTCTAGACTGCATTCTTTTTTTTTTAAAAAATATTTTATTTATTTGAGAAAGAGGCAGAGAGAGAGAGAATGGGTGTGCCAGGGCCTCCAGCTGCTGTAAATGAACTCCAGATGCATGTGCCCCCCTGTGCATCTGGCTTACATGGGTCCTAGAGAATTGAACTGGGATCCTTTGGCTTTACAGGCAAACACCTTAACCACTAAGCCATCTCTCCAGCCTGCCCCACCCCCACAGATACCTTCTAGAAAACAAGCTTGTATCAGTCACCTGCTCATTGCTGGAACAAAACACCTGACACAAATCAGTCTAACCTGGTTGTGGTAGCACACACCCTTAATCCCAGCACTTGGGAGTCAGAGGATCACTGTGAATCTGAGGCCAGCCTGAGAATTCCAGGGCAGCCTGGGCTACAGTGAGACTCTACCTCAAAATACACGCACGCACGCACGCACGCACGCACGCACGCACGCACGCACAAAATCAGTTTAAGGGAGGAAGGGTTCATTTCAGTTTACAGTTCCAGGTTATAGGCCATCTTGATAGGGATGGCATGGTGACTGGAGTGTGAAGTAGGTGGTCCCATTCATTCCATAGTAAGGAAACAGCAGAAATTGTTAAAGGCTGCTTTTAATAATAATAATATTTAAGCGCATAATTGTGTATTATGGGAAGATGAGCTCTTGGAGGCCTGTGAGTCTACCCAAGGTCATTTATCAATAACTTAAATCTCACCATACCTCATGAAGCTGTAAGAATATTATTTTAGCTGGGAGTGGTGGCGCACGCCTTTAATCCCAGCACTTGGGAGGCAGAGGTAGGAAGATTGCTGTGAGTTCAAGGCCACCCTGAGACTACACAGTGAATTCCAGGTCAGCCTGGGGCTAGAGCAAGACCCTACCTTGAAAAACCAAAAAATAAATAAATAAATAAATAAATAAATAAATAAATAAATAAATAAATAAATAAAATAAAGAATATTATTTTAAAATATTTATTTGAATGTATTCAATAGAAATGAAAACACCAATAGCTTCTGACCTTTTTTAAATATCTATTTTTTATGTATTTATTTATTTGAGAGAAAGAGAGAGAATGGGCACGCTAGGGCCTCCAGCCACTGCAAACGAACCCCCGATGCATGTGCCCCCTTGTGCAGCTGGCTTACGTGGGTTTTGGAGAATTGAACCAGGATCCTTTGGCTTTGCAGGCAAACGCCTTAACCACTAAGCCATCTCTCTAGCCTTTCTGACCCTTTTTGTTTGAAAAGAAGTCCTGTATCTTTGATTTAAAAAAAAAAAAACGAAGAGACGGGTGTGGTGGCGCATGCCTTTAATCCCAGCACTTGGGAGGCAGAGGTAGGAGGATCGTTGTGAGTTCCAGGCCACCCTGAGACTGCAAAGTTAACTCCAGGTCAGCCTGGGCCAGAGTGGTGAGACCCTCCTTCGAAAAAAAAAAAAAAAGAATGAACCAGGTGGCACAAGACTGTATTCTCTACTACATGTGAGGCTAAGATAGGAAAATTGAAATTTTGAGGCAGCAGGTAGAGAGATCCTGTCTTAAATAAATAAATGGTGAGCCAGGAAAGGTGACTTAGCTCTTGGGAGTCTGAGGTAGGAGACTCACCAAGAGTTCAAAGGTCAGACTGGGTTAGAGTGAGACCTTGCCTCAAAAAAAAAAAAAAAAGTAAATAAAATGTAAAAAATTAAGGTAACAAATGACTGACTCAGTGAATAAAAGCCCTTGCTGAGCAAGCCCGGTGATTCCCCAAACTCACATAAAGCCAGATGCAGTGTGCCTGTAAGTCCAGCCCTCCTGTCCAGAGGTGGGAGGTAGAGACAGGAGAATCCCCAGAAGCTCATGGGCCGGCCAACCTGGTCTGATTAATGATGAACAAGAGACTGCCTCAAACAAGGTAGAAGGAGAAGACCAACCCTTGAAGACCTCTGGCCTCCACCTGCACACCATGGCATGTGCATGTCCGCAATCACACACATACAATTATGTCATACACACATACACACATAATATGCACTGTTACATACACAAAGGTAATTTTGTTTTCAGGGGGTGCTTGAGATAGGGTCTCACTGTAGCCTTGGCTGACCAGGAATTCACTATGTAGTCTCAGGCTGGTTTTGAACTCGTGGTGATCCTCCTACCTCAGCCTCTCAAATGCTGAGATTAAAGGCATGTGCCACCACGCCAGGCACAAATATAATTAAAAAAATTCTAACCAAAAGGGAAGAATCAGGCTGGAGAAGATGGCTTAGCAGTTAATGTGTTTACCTGCAAAGCAAAGGACCCAGTTCGATTCCCAGGATCCCTGGTTGAATAGCCTCACCAAACTCACCTGATTCCATTTCCTTATTTCATTTTTTGTTTGTTTTTTTGAGGTAGGGTCTTGCTCTAGCCCAGGCTGACCTCGAATTAGTCTCAGGCTGGCCTTGAACTCTCATCAATCTTCCTACCTCAGCCTCCCAAGTGCTGGGATTACAGGCATGAGCCACCATGCCTGGTGCTTTCCTCATCATTTTTTTTTTTTTCCAAGGAAGGGTCTCATTCTAGTCCAGGCTGACCTGGAATTCACTGTGTAGTCTCAGGGTGGCCTTGAACTCATGGTGATCCTCCTCCTCTACCTTCCAAGTGCTGGGATTAAGGGCGTGTGCCACCAAGCCGGGCTCCATTTCCTCATTTTTGAACGCGGATGTTAGTACTGTGGATCCACAGGGTTGCCATAGCAACCAAAGGAGAAAACACGGGGAAACCACTTTCTGAACAGTATCACTGTGGCACAGTTAGTTGGTGCTTGTTAAACCTTCTACACACACTACGGTGCTACCCACTCTAAACAACACATGTTGGGTGAGGGGTTAGTTCCCAAATTCTTTCACACCCTCCTTTCAAGAGAGGGAACCCAGCCTGGTGTGGTGGCACAGGCCTTTAATCCCAGCACTCAGGAGGCAGAGGTAGGAAGATTGCTGTGAGTTCGAGGCCAACCTGGAACTGTAGACAGAGTGAGTTCTAGCCTGGGCTAGAGTGAGACCCTACCTGGAAAAAACAAATGAGAGAGGGAACCCAATTTCTCTCCCCTAGAGTGTGGAATGTAGTTAAGTGACCTGTTTCTAGCACGAAAGTTGTGGTCAAAGTGACAGTGAAAATAGTTGTGAAATGCTCCCTGGCTTTTGGCTTGCCCTTGCTTTAGAGCAGGTGAATGAGCACCTTTAGTGGCTCTGTAGGGAGGCCCACAGATGAATGAAGTCTTTTGGTAACAGACTGGTGAGGCTACCATCTTGGAAATAGACCCTCCCACTCAAGTTTTATAAGTCTGCGCCCCCAGCTACCTTCTAGACTGCATTCTTTTTTTTTTTTATAAATATTTTATTTATTTGAGAAAGAGGCAGAGAGAGAGAATGGGTGTGCCAGGGCCTCCAGCTGCTGTAAATGAACTCCAGATGCATGTGCCCCCCTGTGCATCTGGCTTACATGGGTCCTAGAGAATTGAACTGGGATCCTTTGGCTTTACAGGCAAACACCTTAACCACTAAGCCATCTCTCCAGCCTGCCCCACCCCCACAGATACCTTCTAGAAAACAAGCTTGTATCAGTCACCTGCTCATTGCTGGAACAAAACACCTGACACAAATCAGCTTAACCTGGTTGTGGTAGCACACACCCTTAATCCCAGTACTTGGGAGTCAGAGGATCACTGTGAATCTGAGGCCAGCCTAAGAATTCCAGGGCAGCCTGGGCTACAGTGAGACTCTACCTCAAAATACGCACGCACGCACAAAATCAGTTTAAGGGAGGAAGGGTTCATTTCAGTTTACAGTTCCAGATTATAGGCCATCTTGATAGGGATGGCATGGTGACTGGAGTGTGAAGTAGGTGGTCCCATTCATTCCATAGTAAGGAAACAGCAGAAATTGTTAAAGGCTGCTTTTAATAATAATAATATTTAAGCGCATAATTGTGTATTATGGGAAGATGAGCTCTTGGAGGCCTGTGAGTCTACCCAAGGTCATTTATCAATAACTTAAATCTCACCATACCTCATGAAGCTGTAAGAATATTATTTTAGCTGGGAGTGGTGGCGCACGCCTTTAATCCCAGCACTTGGGAGGCAGAGGTAGGAAGATTGCTGTGAGTTCAAGGCCACCCTGAGACTACACAGTGAATTCCAGGTCAGCCTGGGGCTAGAGCAAGACCCTACCTTGAAAAACCAAAAATAAATAAATAAATAAATAAATAAATAAATAAATAAATAAATAAATAAATAAAATAAAGAATATTATTTTAAAATATTTATTTGAATGTATTCAATAGAAATGAAAACACCAATAGCTTCTGACCTTTTTAAATATCTATTTTTATGTATTTATTTATTTGAGAGAAAGAGAGAGAATGGGCACGCTAGGGCCTCCAGCCACTAAGCGAACCCCGATGCATGTGCCCCCTTGTGCAGCTGAAGGGTTGCGTGGGTTTTGGAGAATTGAACCAGGATCCTTTGGCTTTGCAGGCAAACGCCTTAACCACTAAGCCATCTCTCTAGCCTTTCTGACCCTTTTTGTTTGAAAAGAAGTCCTGTATCTTTGATTTAAAAAAAAAAACAAAACAAAAGAGACGGGGTGTGGTGGCGCATGCCTTTAATCCCAGCACTTGGGAGGCAGAGGTAGGAGGATCGTTGTGAGTTCAGGCCACCCTGAGACTGCAAAGTTAACTCCAGGTCAGCCTGGGCCAGAGTGGTGAGACCCTCCTTGAAAAAAAAAAAAAAGAAGAATGAACCAGGTGGCACAAGACTGTATTCTCTACTACATGTGAGGCTAAGATAGGAAAATTGAAATTTTGAGGCAGCAGGTAGAGAGATCCTGTCTTAAATAAATAAATGGTGAGCCAGGAAAGGTGACTTAGCTCTTGGGAGTCTGAGTAGGAGACTCACCAAGAGTTCAAAGGTCAGACTGGGTTAGAGTGAGACCTTGCCTCAAAAAAAAAAAAAAAGTAAATAAAATGTAAAAAATTAAGGTAACAAATGACTGACTCAGTGAATAAAAGCCCTTGCTGAGCAAGCCCGGTGATTCCCAAACTCACATAAAGCCAGATGCAGTGTGCCTGTAAGTCCAGCCCTCCTGTCCAGAGGTGGGAGGTAGAGACAGGAGAATCCCCAGAAGCTCATGGGCCGGCCAACCTGGTCTGAGTAATGATGAACAAGAGACTGCCTCAAACAAGGTAGAAGGAGAAGACCAACCCTTGAAGACCTCTGGCCTCCACCTGCACACCATGGCATGTGCATGTCATAATCACACACATACAATTATGTCATACACACATACACACATAATATGCACTGTTACATACACAAAGGTAATTTTGTTTTCAGGGGGTGCTTGAGATAGGGTCTCACTGTAGCCTTGGCTGACCAGGAATTCACTATGTAGTCTCAGGCTGGTTTTGAACTCGTGGTGATCCTCCTACCTCAGCCTCTCAAATGCTGAGATTAAAGGCATGTGCCACCACGCCAGGCACAAATATAATTAAAAAAATTCTAACCAAAAGGGAAGAATCAGGCTGGAGAAGATGGCTTAGCAGTTAATGTGTTTACCTGCAAAGCCAAAGGACCCCGGTTCGATTCCCCAGGATCCACGTAAGCCATATGCACAAGGAGGCACATGCATCTGGAGTTTGTTTGCAGTGGCTGGAGGCCCTGGTGTGCTCATTCTCTCTCTCTCACTCTCTCTCTACCGCTTTCTTTCTCTCTCTCAAAATAAATAAACAAAATAAATAAATAAATAAATAAATAAATAAATAAAATAATGGAAAAAAAAAGACGAATCTATATTTTCTTTTTCTTTTTGGTTTTTCGAGGTAGGGTCTCACTCTAGCCCAGGCTGACCTGGAATTCACTATGTAGTCTCAAGGTGGCCTTGAACTCATGGCGATCCTCCTACCTCTGCCTCCCAAGTGCTGGGATTAAAGGCGTGCGCCACCATGCCTGGCTTAATAATAACTCTTAATATCAATGGCCTCAATGCCCCAACCAAAAGACACAGGTTTGCAGACTGGGTTAAAAAGCAGGATCCTTCAATTTGCTGCCTCCAAGAGACTCACCTTTCTGCAAAAGATGTATACTCTCTTAGGGTGAAAGGTTAGAAGATAGTATTTCAAGCAAATGTGCCTAGAAAACAAGCAGGGGTCACTATCCTAATGTAGGACAGGGTAAACTTCAGACCAACAGTACTTAGGAAAGATAGGGAAGGTCACATTATATTGATTAAAGGAACACTCCAACAGAAGGACATTACAATCCTAAACATATATGCACCTAACATGGGGGGTCCCAGTTTCATCAAACAAATGTTATTAGAACTAAGGTCACAGATAACACCAAACACACTTGTAGTGGGTGACTTCAACACCCCACTCTCATCAATTGACAGGTCATCCCAGCAAAAAATAAACAGAGAGACATCTAGATTAAATGAGGTCATAGAACAAATGGATCTAACAGATATCTACAGAACATTTCACACAAATGCTGCAGAATATACATTCTTTTCAGCAACACATGGAACATTCTCTAAAATAGTCCATATATTAGGACACAAAGCATATCTTTAAAAAATATTTATTTATTTATTTATTAGAGACAGAGAGAAGGAAAGAGAGAGACAGAGAGTGAGAATGGTTGCGCCAGGGCCTCTAGCCACTGCAAACGAACTCCAGACGTGTGTGCCCCCTTGTGCATCTGGCTTACGTGGGACCTGGAGAACCGAACTGGGGTCCTTAGGCTTCACAGGCATGTGCCTTAACCCCTATGCCATCTCTCCAGCCTATAAAGCACATCTTAATAAATACAGGACAATTGAAATAATTCCTTGCACTCTGTCTGATCACAATAGAATCAAACTACAAATCAATAGCAAGAAAAGCTATAGAGCATACACAAAATCATGGAATCTAAACAATACACTACTAAATGATGAATGGGTCAATGAAGAAATCAAGAAGGAAGTAAAAAATTCATAGAATCAAATGATAATGAGAACAGAACATACAAAAACCTTTGGGACACAATGAAGGCAGTCCTAAGAGGGAAATTTACAGCTTTAAGTGTCTATATTAAGAAATTAGAAGGTCACAAGTAAACAACTTAATGCTTCACCTTAGGGCCTTGGGAAAAGAAGAACAAGGCAAACCAAAAATCAGTAGACAGGAAGAAATAATAAAGATTAGGGCAGAAATTAATGAAATAAAAACCAAAAAGACAGTCCAAAGAATCAATGAAACAAAGAGTTGATTCTTTGAAAGGATAAACAAGATTGATAGACCATTAGCAAATATAACCAAAAGAAAGAGGGCAGAGACACAAATTAATAAAATTAGAGATGAAAAAGGCACCATCACAACAGATACCAGAGAAATTTGAAAAATTATAGTGACATACTATAAGAACATATACTATACCATGTTTGAAAATCTGAAAGAAATTTCCTTGATTTATATGACCTACCAAAATTAAATCGTTAACCACTTATATAGACCTATAACAAGTATTGAGATCCAAGCAGTTATAAAAAATCTCCCAACTAAAAAAATTCCAGGCCCAGATGGATTCACTGCTGAATTTTACCGTACCTTCATGGAAGAACTAACACCAATGCTTCTCAAATCTTTTCCATAAAATGGAAATGGAAGGAATCCTACCAAACTCCTTCTATGAAGCCAGCATCACCCTGATACCAAAACCAGACAAAGACAGAACAACAACAAAAAAGAAAATGACAGACCAATCTCCCTCATGATCATAGATGTAAAAATTCTCAAAAAATATTGGCAAACAGAATTCAAGAATATATCAGAAAGATCATTCAAAGAACAATAGTATTTTACTGGTCTCAACTAAATGTTTTTTGTGTATTCTAATATAAAACATAAAATATTGCAGTTCAGTTCAAATGTCATAATTTAAATTTCTTAGATGCTTATTTGAATATGAGATGTGTCACTCCTCTTTTGCTTATTTTTCAGATGATGATTTTTCAAAACCTATTTCTATGTTCTCCTATCTAATGCTAAACTGAGATTTAAAATCAACTGTGATCTCATAGTAGAAGATGGATCTAGACTGGTAATGGTAGTTTATCCCAGATGTGGACATTGTTCCTTCCCAATGATTTATTTTTCTTAGTGACACAATCCTACTGTTTGTGACAAAACTCCTTTTTAGATGATTCATAGGTAAGCAGAACACGGAGTGGGGGATGAAGGCCATGTACATCTTGTAGAATTCTATTCTCTTAATCTGTATGTAAAGTTTGCATGAAAATATGCATGTGCATGTGTGTGTGTGTGTGTGTGTGTGTGTGGTGGTTTTCCCTGGTCCATAGGTTTTGGGAAGAAATAAGCATTTATTTTATTTTATTTTTATTTTTTAAAAATATATTTTATTTATTTAGTTATTTGAGAGAGGGAAAGAGGCAGAGAAAGAGAGAGAAAATGGACACGCCAGGGCCTCCAGCTACTGCAAACGACCAGATGCATGCGCCTCCTTGTGCATCTGGCTTATGTGGGTCCTGGGGAATTGAACTTGGGTCCTTTGGCTTTGAAGGAAATGCCTTAACTGCTAAGCCATTTCTCCAGCCCTAAGCAGTGTTTTAAAAATCTTATTTATTTATTTTTGGTTTTTCAAGATAGCCCAAGCTGACCTGGAATTCACTATGTAGGTTAACGGTGGCTGGGAACTCATGGCTATCCTCCTACCTCTCTACCTTTTGAGTGCTGGGATTAAAGGTGTGCACCACCACGCCTGAGTAATTACTTTTTTTTTTTTTAATTTAAAAAATTTATTTTTGTTTATTTTTATTTATTTATTTGAGAGTGACAGACTGAGAGAGAAAGAGGCAGATAGAGAGAGAGGGAATGGGCATGCCAGGGCCTCCAGCCACTGCAAGAACTCCAGATGTGTGGCCCCCTTGTGCATCTGGCTTAATATGATTTCAACCGTCAGGCTTCATGCCGTTTACATCTCTCCAGCCCATGAGTAATTACTTTTAATATGATTTCAAGTCAAGTGCCACATAATGATATTTTAGTCAACGATGGCCTTTTATTTTATTATCTTTTGTTTTTTTCAAGGCAGGGTTTTGCTCTAGCCCAGGCTGATCTATAATTTACTATAAAATCTCAAGGTGGCCTCAAACTCATGGGGATTCTTCTACGTTAGCCTCCCGAGTGCTGAGATGAAAGGCATGTATCTCCTTGCCTGGCTAATTTTTTAAAATTTTTATTTATTTGCAAGCAGAGAGAGAAGACAGAGAGAATGGGCACCCCAGAGATTCCAGGTGTTGCAAGCAAACTCCAGACGCATGTGCCACCTTGTGTATCTGGCTTTACGCAGGTACTAGGGAACTGAACCTGGGTTTAGACTTTGCAGGAAAGTGCCTTAACCATTGAGCCATCGCTCCAGCCCCTAAAGGTTTTTTTTTTTTTTTTTTTTTGAGAGCTTTCTAACTCAGTTAAGCAAGGAAGGGTCAATCAGAACAAAATAGGGCTGGAGAGATGGCTCAATGGTTAAGGTGCTTGCCTGCAAAGCCTAATAACCTAAGTTCGATTCCTTAGGACCCACATAAGCCAGATACACAAGGTGGCACATGCATCTGGAGTTCATTTACAGTAGCTAGAGGCCCTGGTATGCCCATTCTCTCTCTCTCTCTCTACCTTTTCCTCTCTCCCTTTCTGTCAAATAAATAAATAAAATATTTTTTAAAATTAGAACAAAGTAGTCTAAGACCTAACTTTCTAAGATTAAGAGCTGTTATGTTGGGCTGGAGAGATGGCTTTGCAATTAAGGCATTTGCCTGAGAAGCTGAAGGACCCAAGTTCAATTCCCTAAGACCCACATAAGCCAGATGGACAAGGTGGTACATATATCTGGAGTTTGTTTACAATGGCTGTAGGCCCTGGCACACCCATTCTCTCTATCTGTCTCTTTCTTTCTCTCTCTCTCATAAATAAGTAAAATAAATAATTTTTTAAAAAAGAGCTGTTATGTTCTCTTCCTAGGCATTTAAAACATAGTTTATTTGTATTTACTTATTTGTGTGAGAGTGAGAGGAAGAGAGAGAAATGGTATGCCAAGGCCTCTAGCCACTGCAAATGAACTCCAGATGTATGTGCCACCATGTGCATCTGGCTTATATGGGTGCTGGGGAATTGAACTTGGGTCCTTAGGCTTTGCAGGCAAGTGTCTTTACTGCTAAGCCATCTCTCCAGCTCTTCCCACACATTTTTAAGGAGTGAAAATCTAGTCCTATACTGATGCCCATGAGCCCACTTGAAAATGGGACATAGACTGATGGAAGAACTTCATATTTCTTACCTGCCTGTTCTGAAAATGAACACATATCTTACATTAGCTACTAAAAGAAGCCCCATATTGCCTGGAGAGATGACTTGCTGGTTAAAATGCTTGCCTGCTAAGCCAAAGAACACAGGTTTGATTGCCCAGAACCCAGGTAAGCCAGATGCACTAGGTGGCACATGCATTTGGAGTTTGTTTGAAAAGGCTGAAGGCTCTGGTGTGCCCATTCTATCTCTATTTGCTTCTCTCTCTTAAATAAATAAAAATTTAAAAAAGCCCCATAGAATCTAATTGTTTGCTACACTAAATGTTATAATAATAAACAAATTCTAGAGATCACATATTCGAGTGGCTTCAAGCTTTAATAAAAAGTAACAACATAGGACTCTTAAGTCATATCTTAAAATACAACAGGATTAAAGGGATTGCTTTTAGTATAAATTGTTATAGTATGTTAAAATAAAACAGCTCTTTATTATGTCATTCCGAGAAGCTATTTTGGTTTAATACAAATATTTACAAATAGGACCTCATACAAGATAGTTAGAGCCTCACCATCCAACTTGCTTCTGTGTTTACTTTTGGTTACTCAATAAACACCAAGAAAATTCTTTTTCCCATTCCCAGTAATAGAAATGCAGTTTAAGGACGTGTGCATGCTAAGGAAACATTCTGAATCCCAACTCCAAGAACATTCTTGTTTGGATAGAAATGTAGTGGCAAACGATAGCAATTTTAAGTAGCCACCTTGTAATCTCAGAATATCCTTCCAGGAAATAAAGATGGAAGAAAATGCTGTCTTCAGAAGAGCACTTGATACTTAGTATGAGGGCTTCTTGGGCCATAGACTGCCAAGTTCAACTCCCCAGAAGCTACATAAAAAGCTAGGTGTCGCCGGGCATGGTGGTGCACGCCTTTAATCCCAGCACTTGGGAGGCAGAGGTAGGAGGATGGCTGTGAGTTCAAAATCATCCTGATCCCTCCTCCTAAAATAACTGAATGGTGCTTCCACAATGCACAACCCACAACCCCATGGGGAATACTTGCAACCCCACTGAGGAGTGTCCCCAAGAGAATGGGGACAAGTATGAGGTAAAAGAGGATATCAACACATGATGTGTCCATACAAAATATGTCAATAATAATAAACATTAAAAAACATGCTGAGGTTACATGGTGAATTCCAGGTCACCTGGGCTAGAGGGACATCTTATCTGGGGGGGGGGGGGACAAAACAAGCTGGGTGTGGCTATGCACATCTGTAACCCTATCCTCAAGGAGCAGAAACCTAAGAATCTCTGGGGCTGGCTGATAGCCAGCAGCTCAGGTTAAGGCACAAGACCCCATCTCAAGGAGGGAAATGCTCAGATGATCATAGCTCTGCTCAACATTCTCCTCTCGCCTCCACATGCATGTGTGTGGGTCATGCACATCTGCACACAAACATGCATACACCACACACAGAGCCTATACATACACACACAGGCAAAAGCAAAAATAAACAAACAGCAAAAAGAAAAAGAAAACACCCCAAACCTTGAATACCATACAGCAAGCCTCCAACTTGTTGAAATTGGAACTACAGGAACTGGTGTAAGCACTTCATATACAGCACAGAGTAATCCGTGAGCAACACTTTACCTTTTCTCCCCAAAGTCCTCAATGTTTCTGGCTAGCTACTCATCCAGTCTTCTCCTAACTAAGGCTGCCGTTAGTGATGTTTATCAGCAATAGCCTGGTATGAGAGGCATTCACTACAAACAAATGGTCAACATTTCTTAAGCATCCACTTTGGGCCAAGCACTATGCTTGCATTATCTCACAGCTTTCAGCAGAGTCCTTTGACATAGGAGCCACTCTTACCATCTCTCTAGAGAGGAAAAGACATTGTGACAGAGGGAGTGAAGTCCAGGTATACAGTTAGCCTGCTGCCAAGGCAGCATCCTTAGCTCACTGGTGGTGTGGGCTCCATGTTATCGGAGTGCTATGGCGGAGTTTATATATTGGTCCCATAGTCTCAACTTCCTGGTGCCCATTGGATATCTTATGAGGGACTCCCAAAGAAGATTTTGTTTTGTTTTATTTTGGTTTTTTTTTTTTTTTTTTTTTCAAGGTAAGGTCTCGCTCTAGCCCAGGCTGACCTGGAATTCACTTGGTAGTCTTAAGGTGGCCTTGAACTTATGGTGATCCTCCTACCTCTGCCCCCTAAGAGCTGGAACCAAGGCATGCGCCACCACTGAGCCATCTCTCCAGCCCTAGATATGCCCTTCTACACTGACCGGAATGATTCTGAATAGATTACCTGAATCACACTTATTTTGCTCTACATAGGATTAACCAATTTTCTTTTTATTATCATTATTTAAATTTTTATTTATTTATTTTTATTTGAGGGAGAGACAGAAAAAGGAAGATAGAGAGAAAGAATGGGCATGCAGAGCCTCCAGCCACTGCAATCATCCTCTAGATGCATGTGCCAGCATGTGCATCTGGCTTGGGTCCTGGGGAATTGAACCTGGGTCCTTTGGCTTTGCAGGCAAGCACCTTAACCACTAAATCATCTCTCCAGCCCGATGAGCCAACTTTCTACTTCTCACTAAAATTCATTTCAGTGTTTCAGACTGCATGCATGAATATCTATTCTTCACAATGTCCTTTGGGGTGGCTTTAACATCCTATTGAATATTCCTCACGGGTTCACAAGTTAAATAAGATCTTCAGCACAAGTTCATCTTATATTTGTATGAGAGTCATGATTTTACTTTCTGAAAGTTATATTTAGCATTCTGAATCACTGAAGGTGAATATGAAGTGTGTGTGATGATAAAATGACTAGAGGGCTAGAGACATTGCTCAGTGGTTACAGACAATTGTTTGCAAGGCCTGATGGCCTGGGTTCAGTTCTCCAGTACCCATGAAGGGCCTGATGCACAAAGTGGCACATATGTTTCAACTTTGTAGTGGTGTCAGGATGTCAAGAGAGAATGGTGGTTCCTATTAGAATGTCATGCCATTCACATTTAAAATGTTCCTAGCATGTAATAGATGTTCTGTACATTTTCAGCAAAGAGCTCTCTCTCTCTCTCTTACACACACACACACACACACACACACACACACACACACACACACACACATCAATGAGGAATAAGCAGCAGCTAGGAACAAACATGGAAACATCATATAGAAATAAATTATAAAGATGACACAGATATTGGCTCTAACTTTTTAAATGCTTTTTAAAAGCTGCAGAAATGGCTCAGCGGTTAAGGTATTTGCTTGCAATGCCTGATGGCCCGGGATTCAATTCTCTACTATCTACATAAAGCCAGATGCACAAAGTGGTGTGTGTATCTGGAGTTCCTTTGCAGGGTCTAGAGGCCTCAGTGGGCCCATTCCCTCTCTATATCTCTCTCCCTATCTTTCTCTCAGTGTTTGCAAATAATAAACAAACAAACAAACATTAAAAAACAAACAAGTTGGGCATGGTGGCACACACCTCTAATCCCAGCACTAGGGAGGCAGAGGTAGGAGGATCCCAGTGAGTTTGAGGCCACCCTGAGAATACAGAATTAATTTTAGGTCAGCCTGGGCTAGAGTGACACCCTACCTTGAAGAAACAAACAAACAAACAACAACAACAACAAAACAAAAAACAAAAAACAAAGCCTGGCGTGGTGGCTCACTCCTTTAATTCCAGCACTTGGGAGGCAGAAGTAGGAGGATTGCCATGAGTTCTAGTTGTACCTGAGACTACATAGTGAATTCCAGGCCTGCCTGGGCTAGAGCGAGATTCTCCCTTGAAAACAAACAAAAAGAAAGAAAGAAAGAAAGAAAGAAAGAAAGAAAGAAAGAAAGAAAGAGAAAGAGAGAAAGAAGAAAGAAAAAAGAAAAGGCTAATGATGCCTCCCAAATCCTTCCTCTGGGATTTGTGATGGTCAGGAGAAAGTGAGGCTATAGGACGAACTACATCTCTCTCTCTCTTACCAATATTCACTGACCCTTTCTCTGTCACAGCCATCGGGATAGCATAGGTTCCTGTGATGGAGAGCAGGCCTTGTACAGTCTTTAAGGTTGTGTGTGCTCACGCATCAGCTTTTCCATGGTATGGGCCTGGCTTTCTTAGGAACCCATGGCTTGGCCTGGCTGGCACTTGACCTTCACAACTCTCAGTGGAAACCCACAAAAGCCAAACGCTAGAGAACCCAGGTCCATAGTCCTCAGGCTTCCAGTCCAGGCTTAGTCCCAGGAGAGGAGAAAGGCCTGCGTCTGTTTGGGGCGGCTAGCCTGGCAGAAATCCCAGGTCAGAAACTATGGAATTCCATCCATGTTAAGTTTTAGTGAATACTTGCATTGCAAGAGAGGGATAAGAACCAAATCTTATCATGTCTGGCTTCTTCACTTGTAGAAAAGGTTGTGGCTGGTTAATTCTCTACCAGCAAAGATAGAACACTATCTGGGAAAGAAAAATCACATCCAGTTTCAGAGATTGAAGAAGGAAAAAGAGTTTCATCTGAGGGCCCTCACTACAGAGCAAAGAGGATTTCTGCAGACACCAAGTCTAACACTTTTTCTCTTATTAAAGTGTTTTTCCCCCTCTTAACATAGTCTGTGCTCAATTAAACATCAATCAAATAAATCTGTCTATGTGAAGTTAAGATGAAGCAAACATGACAACTTTTTACCTTTCTATTTTAATTATTGTTTCACCTAATTGGTAAGCTCGTGGAAGCAGAAAAAAACCAACAGGGCTGGAAAGATGGCTTAGCGATTAAGGCACTTGTCTGTAAAGCCAAAGGACCTTGTTTTGATTCCCAGGACCACCTTACATGTTGAAAGTATTTAACTTGTTTGATTTTTACAGGACTCACTATCTTAAGTTGAAAGACTGGGAATTGGATTGAGTGTATGATAGTTATAAATCTATTAAATAGGAGCTAAATATATTCTCTTATTATGTCCCCAATATATTCAGTGTTTTGCGACCTGGTCTTAAGGTGTGGTGATGGGTTTGAGATTCCATTAAACATATGCAAATGTGTCAAATAGTTCCTGAAGTCTGCTAAGCCAGATGCACAGGTGGTGCATGTATCTGGAGTTTGCAGTGGCTGGAGGCTTTGGTGTGCCCATTCACTTTCTCTCTGCCTCTTTCTCTTTCTCAAATAAATAAATTAAACACACACACACACACACACACACACACACACACATACAATCAACAGAGTAAAAGCCAGGCAAGTATTTTTCTAAGCCCAGAGTGTCCTTAGACTTCCCATGTGCCTTTTCATAGATTTCTGTGGGTTTTGCTGCTCCAGGGAGGCAATGTCACCAGAAAATGTTGCACCCATCCTCACTCCCAGCCAACCTGGATGAGCAAATACTTAGAACTTCCAGAGCTTACCTAACGCCCAAGACTGCAAAAGATTTGTTTCATGTCTCTATCACACCTTCCATGGCTCAGGGTCCACTGGGGAAGAGATGGCAGAAAGAACATAAGAGCCAAAGGAAGAGTAGGACTCCTTACAATGTGCTCTTCCAGACACAAAATGGCCTAAATACCCATGACTTCACAGTGACTGACACTACCTACGCAAGACCATCCTAATAAGAGGAAAAGATGATGACATCAAAATAAGAGAGAGACTTATTGAGAGGGGGAAGGGTTATGATGGAGAGTGGAGTTGCAAAGGGGAAAGTGTGGGGGGAGGGAATTATCATGGTTTATTGTCTTGACTATAATTATGGAAGTTGTCAATATAAAAAAATAAATATACAAATTTTAAAAAAGAAAAAAAAGACTTGTTTCAGTCACCTTAAGGAAAGGGTTTTGAAATTATTTATTTATTTATTTGCAAGCAGAGATGAGAGAGAGAGAAAGAGAGAAGAGAGAGAGAGAGAAAATATGGGCATGCCACCAGGGTCTCTAGTCACTGCAAATGAACTCCAGATGCATGCGCCACCTGGTGCATGTGGGTACTGGGGAATTGAACCTGGGTCCTTTGGCTATACAGGCAAGTGCCTTCACTGCTGAGCCATGTCTCCAGCCCAAGGAAATAATTTTTTAAGTTCAAGACATTATAAGTGAACACTATTGATAGTATTATCACCACTGCTGGCACTGAACCCAGGGTCTCATACATGCTAAGCACCACCGCCCCTGCCCATCCACAAAGTAAGCACTGTTAACTAAGTACAGTTTCAACAGTAGCAAATCATTCTCAAACATCTCTTGTAAGCCATAAAGACTGTGTGGTTGGGAGAGGAGGTGACAACTGTGATCTGTTAAGACACCTCCCGTTGGGGTGGTTTTCCTCCAGGCCAGACTTGCCAAGTTATTTAACCACACGACAAGTCACATCATGATCCTGGTTTTAATCTTGTCTTCATAGTTATTTTGCTCCTCTCCCAGGCTGTGGGAGGGGTAGAGTTCTAGAATGCTAAGCACCACCTCTGCATTTTCCTCATAAGGAAAAGAGATACCACACAGATCCACAGCATTGCCTGCTGTCACCCTGCCAATGACTGACAGAGCTGGGATTTGAGTCTGGGTTTCTTATCTCTTCCCTTTCCCCTTCTTCCTTTCCCTTCTCTTCCTTCTCTTCTCTTCTCTTCTCTTTCTCTTCTCTTCTCTCCTCTCTTCTCTTCTCTTCTCTTCTCTCTTCTCTTCTTCCCTTCTCTTCTCTTCTCTTCTCTCCTCTCCCTTCTCCTCTCCTCTCTCCTCTCCTCTCTCCCAGACCAAGCCTCTCTCTCCTCTCATCTCCTCTTCCCTCTTTCTAGGTCCTTCCAATTCCACTTCCCTTCCCTTCCCTTCCCTTCCAAGGTAGAAGGATCACTTCCCTTCCCTTCCCTTCCCTTCCCTTCCCTTCCCTTCCCTTCCCTTCCCTTCCCCGTGGTCTTCCTGTATATAGCCCAAGCTGGCCTGGAATTTAGAATCCTTCTGCCTCAACCTCCTGAGTGCTGAGATTATAAGTGTGCATCACCATGCCAGACCAAGCCTTACATATTTCAAGTGAGTTTCTTTTTTTCAAGGTAGGGTTCCACTCTAGCCCAGGCTGACCTGGAAGTCAAGTGAGGCTAACCTAATGTAGATAACCCCTCACAGGTGCTTCTAGGTCCTGTCAAGTTGACAATCAACATAAACCACTATACCAGAAGAAGAAAAGTTTGGGTTGTGCCAGGCATGGTGGCACATGCCTTTAATCCCAGCACTCAGGAGGCCAAGGTAGAAGGATCACTGTGAGTCTTGAATCCTGGCTGCCCATGATCAAACCTTATCAATCAGAAAGTCTTGTGACCCTGAGACTCATGGTAAAAATTTGAGACTTCCAGGTCAGCCTGGGCTAGAGCAAGACCCTACCTCGACAAAGTTTGGGCTCAGGTGAGTCCTAGGAAGGCATACGTGGAGATGTTGTATCTGGGCTGTGCTCAGCTTTAGTGAAGATGGAAGGGCCATCAGCGTCCCGAGCTCTGGGAGGCTATGGCTATCACTGATGAGAGCAAGCTGCCTACCTGCCAGTTTCCCTGAAAGCCCAGGCCAGGAGGCAGGCAGCTGAGTGGAGAGCTCTGGACCCCAGCTCCTGCTGGTGTTCTATAGGAGAGTGAGCCTTCCTGGGAATCAATAGGCTTCAGAGTGCTTCTTCTCTGGACCAGAACCATATAGACCCTCTTTTCCTATCTTTCTAGAATAGTCTTGGAAATCTCCAGTCCTCCCTGAGGCCAGCTTCTTTTCCCCCAGCCAGGGCTGGAAAGTCTTTCTCTCTTGCTGCCAGCCAAGGCCAGGAGGCCTCTCTCTGTGAGCTGTGTGGATAAAAATATGTAAATGTAGATATTAAGTAAACTTAAACAAAAGATTAAAGACAAAACACTTAACCAGAGGCATCTGCCCTTTCCCGAGGTTGCCAGCTACATTTGGAAAAGTGGGAGCTTGGAACCTATTTGTCAACATTTTAAAAGGACTCATTAATATTTAATCACTTGACTTTCATAAAGTGGTAACTACTATGTGTTTTCAAAACATCCAACCCTGGGATCCCCAGCACTCAGGCCGTCTGTTATGTAATTAAACCTAAATGTCCTTTTTCTTCTCCTAAAGCTCCTTCTCAAGGTAATAGTTCCCATGAATGTCAACTCAGGAAGACTTACTCAAGAAGAAGAGGTGGGAGTTACATCTCAGGTCAATAAATGGTTTACAAAATTTGTCTGGTTTGTGAAAACTCCCCAAAAGCTGTTAAACTGTGAACATGGAAAAAAGGGTAGATTGTTAATCTTGTGGTTCAAAAGCACACACACACACACACACACACACACACACAAGGTTTACAAAAGAAAATATCTGTTATTTCACATTTGTCTTTTGGTGATCCTGACAAGAAGGGAAGTGGGAGAGAGCAAAATGCAGTCCTACACATGAGGTTAACTTGGGAAATACAGGATGACTTTCATTTCATGTAAATTTTCCTGAGTGAAACTTCCTTTTTATTGTGGATTGCTCTGAAAAGAAGAAGAAGGAGAAGAAGAAGAAGAAGAAGGAGAAAACTTTCAAATTTAATGCAGCCTTCAGGAAAGGAACCCTGGGTCTTAACAGGGCTTCCAGCCTCCAGAATGAAAACATTCACCTGGAGTATGGAGAAAAGTTAGGATGACCCCAGCTACAAGCCCTGGCCTGCTTTTATCTACCTATCGGATCAGTGTCAAGCCCTGGCTGCATCTCACGGCAGCTCCAGACCTTCCCATGACCCTGTTAAGAGTCAATGTATGGCTTTGAACAATGAACACATTATGCAGATCACATAGGGGTTTCTTCCCCATCACCTTCCTCCTGGTTATTGCACTTAACTCAGGGATGCTGACAGAGAAAAGAAAGCCCTGTTTTTAAGCAGGTGGGTTCCGAAACTGAGAAACCAAACTGTAAGTCTATCTGTCACCAAATCTGTAATGAGTTTTAGAAAATGAAATTAACCTTTTCTTTTTCTGTTTCTTACAAATATCTCTTGGTTTTATCTAGAAACAGAAGTCAACCCAGGCAACTTTGTCCCACGAGTTTTTGCTCTGAAAGCATTTTGTTTCCCTCATTGGTTCTTCTACTTAATTTCTAGGATCAGTCCTGGTTACTGTTACCCTAACAGGAGATGTCTTAAGGGGCAAAACCAATGAACCCCAGCATTAGCCCTGCAGGGATCTGGAAGCTGGTACGAGTGTGTGTGCTCAGACATAGGCATGTGCCTCTTGTGGCCATGTGTGGCCCATTCCAGTTTCTGATAGTTATCCAGAATGGGGGGGCGGGGGGAGATAGTTATATGTGTGTAAATGTTGTGTGGTGCACACATGTGTGGTGTGTGGGCCTTGTGGGCATTGTGCAGAGTACAGGGGAAGATGTTGGGTGTCTTCCTCTATCACTCTTTTGCCTTATTTTCTTGAGACAGAATCTCTCACTGGCTGGCCAGGGGACCTCAGCAATCCTTCTGTCCCTGCCTCCTTCAGCACTGAGGTTATAGGCACATGCTGCCATGCCCGGCTTCTCATGTGGGTGCTGGGGATTGAACTTGGATTCTCATGCGTAATTACACAGCAAGTGCTCTTACCTGCTGAGCCATTTTTGCAAGCCTGAAGAATAGCTATGTGTGGTGGTTTCAGTGTAAAATGTCCCCCATAGACATATGTGCTTGAACACTTGATTCTCAGTAGCTTTCACTGCTCTGGAAGGTTGTTGAAGCTGTGGGAGTTGGAGCCTTGTTGGGTCGATAAAGTGTGATACCAGGGATGGGATTTTAGTTGTCACAGCCCAACACTGCTTGCATCTCTCTCTCTCTTTTCTGTCTGCTTCCTTCCTGACAATGTGATAATGTGATACAGGCTGCCTACTCAGCCTGCCATGCCTTCCCTGTCATGAGGAACTCTACCTGCCCTCCAGCTGTAAAACTGTAAACTGAGTTAAACTGTTTTTCTTCCATAAGCTGCTTCTCCTTGGGTTTTTTTTTTTTTTTTTTTGTCTCAGCAATGAGAAAGGAACTGCTATAATATTTTAAGCAACATTGCAGCCATTGTACACACTGAAGAATACCAGTTTATTCCTTTAGCCATAGTCTTTCTTTTTTAAATTTGTTTTGTTGTTTATTTTATTTATTTATTTGACAGTGACAGACAGACAGACAGATAAAGAGGCAAAGAGAGAGAGAGAGAGAGAGAAGAGAGAGAGAATGGGTGCACTAGGGCCTCCAACCACTGCAAATGAACTCCAGATGCATGTGCCACCTTGTGCATCTGGCTTATGTGGGTACTGGGGAATCGAGCCTCGAACAGATGTCCTCAGGCTTCACAGGCAAGTGCTTAACCGCTAAGCCTGAGCCAGAGTCTTTCTGTTCCCATAAAACATTCAGTTAAGACTTTGAGCCAGGCATGGTGGTGCACACCTTTAATGCCAGCACTGGGGAGGCAGAGGTAAGAGGATTGCTATGAGTTCGAGGTCACCCTGAGACTACATAACGAATTCCAGGTCAGCCTGGGCTACAGTGAGACCCTACCTTGAAAAAAAAAAAAGATACTTTGGTAAGTCTCTACTGAGGGCCTGGGTCCATCCTAAGAGTCAATGAAAGTTCTGTTTCCAAGTAATTTCAGGTAAAGCTTTATGTTTATTCTTCTCTGCCACCAGTGACCCTCCCTCTTGCTCCCTTCCCTTCTTTCCCTTTTTCTTTTCTTTTTCTTTTCTCTTTTAATATTTTATTTATTTATTTATTTGACAGAGAAAGAGGGAGAGAGAGAGAGAGAGAGAGAGATTGAATTGGTGCACCAGGGACTCTAGCCACTACAAATGAACTCTAGATGCATGTGCCCCCTTGTGCGTCTGGCTAACAAGGGTCCTGGGGAATCTAACCTGGGTCCTTTGGCTTTGCAGGCAAATGCCTTTACCACTAAGCCATCCCTCCAGCCCTGTTTTCTCTTCCTTCCTTCCTTCCTTCCTTCCTTCCTTCCTTCCTTCCTTCCTTCCTTCCTTCCTTCCTTCCTTCCTTCCTTCCTTCCTTCCTTCCTTCCTTCCTCCCTTCCCTTCCCTTCCCTTCCTCCCTCTCTTCTCTTCTCTTCTCTTCTCTTCTCTTCTCTTCTCTTCTCTTCTCTTTCCTTTTTTTCCCTTTTGAGGCAGGGTCTCCCTCTAGCCCAGGCTGACCTGGAATTCACTATGTAGTCTCAGGGTGGCCTCAAACACATGGTTATCCTCCCACCTTGGCCTCCCAAGACCTGGGATTAAAGGTGTGCACCACCACACCCGGCTCTTCCTTCTTTCTACCCTTAGCTTCTTTCTTGTTTTCCTGAGCAGGTTAAAGAATCCATGTGCTGAGATTCCATGATAAAAATGACTTAGGATAAAGCCTTGTCTTGCAGAGGCCGTCTTGGCATCTGGCTGCGAAGACAAGCAGAGCAGGCCGTGTCAGCAGGGATAGCTACAGGTCCTGATGAGCAGGTGTGCGCCTTCACAGCCGCTGCCTGCAGCAGGTGGCTGAGGGAGAGGGGAGGGGGATCTCCAGAGGTGTTTGGAGAGTGGCTGTTTCCAGGTAACTGATGTTCCCACTTACAAGCCTCATTACTAGAGCACATGAGTGCCTGTGTGTATGCATGTTTGCATGCCTGTGTGTGTGCATGACCTCACATGTCATGTGTTTACCTTTTCTAAAATTTATTTTAAGAGAGAAAGAGAGAGAGAGAGAAAGAGAGGCAGATAGAAAGAATGGGCATGTCAGGGCCTCTATCTACTAAAAACGAACTCCAGCCTTGTGCATCTGGCTTCACGTGGGTACTGGGAATCCAACCTGCGTCCGTAGGCTTTACAGGCAAATGCCTGTTCAGCCATCCCCAGCTCTTGTCTACTTTTTTTTTGTGGGGGGGGGGGGTTTGAGGCAGGGTCTCACTCTAACCCAGGCTGACCTGGAATTCACTATGTAGTCTCAGGGTGGCCTTGAACTCCTACCTCTGCCTCCCAAGTGCTGGGATTAAAGGTGTGTCCAACAGTCTACCCTTTTTTTAAAAAATACATTTTATTCCAATTTTACCAAGGAGTGCAGAAAGGGGAAGGCTGGAGGTAAGGGGAGATAAAGTAGGGAGGAAAGAAGTACACCACATGGAGCCCAAAAGCCTATGTGGGCCATATGTAGCCCAGGAGTCTATGGACCAGATACGGATCTGGGGAAAAAAGTGTGGAAAGAGAAAAGACAGTTCAAGGAGTTCCTGCAGTCTACCTTTTTTTTTTTTTTTGGTTTTTCCAGGTAGGGTTTCACTTTAGCCCAGGCTGACCTGGAATTCACTATGTATTCTCAGGGTGGCCTCGAACTCACGGCAATCCTCCTACCTCTGCCTCCCGAGTGCTGGGATTAAAGGCATGCACCACCATGCTCAGCAGTCTACCTTTTTTTGAGAGAAGTTATCTCACTGGCCTGGAGCTTACCAGGCCTCGAATTCACTGTGTAGATTCAGGGTGTCCTCGAATGCATGGCAATCCTCCTACTTCTGCCTCCCAAATTCTGGGATTAAAGGTGTATACCAGTACACCTGCCTTAATTTTTTTTTAAATTTCTGAGTCATAAGAAAGAGATAAAGACTTACAAAGCCAGTCACAGTGGCATAGGCCTGTCATCCTAGCACTTGAGAGTATAGGCTGGAGGATCAGAAATTCAAGATGAGTTTGGTTCACTGTGAGGCCAGCCTGGGTTACATGAGAGAGACCCTTTCTCCAAAATTGTAAAGAAAACAAAACAAAAAAGACTTTTTTCTAGCTGTTTGACAAGACATTGAGATTTGTGCACCAGTTCTGGTCAAGTCACCTTCATTGAAGAGAAGGTGAGGCAGAGGAGGCAGGTTTCGTATCACTGAACGCTGCTGGCTAATTAGAAAACAGATTCATTAAAGCTCTGGCCCCAAGAAAAAGCCCAAATCGCTAAAAGAGACCAAAGAGAATGACATCACTTCCTCTGACTCTTCCCTAAGGGCATCCTGGTATTGGAGAGAATGACTCAGGCCACAGAAATGAAGCAAAACAGCCCAAATTTCTAATACTGATTATTTTGGACTTTCTACAACCTTACACACAAAAAAGACGATATTTTGGAGGAAAAGTAAATGAGCGAAGAAAACAAAGAGTATAGTTTTCTGACTGGGCTGAAAACAAAACTGTGAGGGAAGTTTAAGCTAAACCATAACATGCTATTCTTTTCCTTCCTCCCTCTGCATAAAAATCAACATTTTACCCTGCTAAGTGCTAGGACATTCTTGGAAGGTAAAGTAGTGGTTTAAAGATCTTATACTTTTTTAAGTTCATCTTTTATTATAGGAATAGCAGATGTAACTGGGCAGATAAATTAAATTGGATGATCTTTTCACCATGGCTCCTACAAATAACTGTTACTCTTGTACTAAAACTATAAAGCTTCCTGCCACGTGAATGCCTCATTAAGTGTATTCCTTTGCCTCCAGCAATACGCTGTGCTTAGAAATCTTGTGGTTCTTGCTCAGGTGATGATAGAACACTGACACTTAGATATGATTCATGCACTTCTTTGTATTCTATTGAGTCAAAGGCATTTAGAGGAACCTAGAGATGATCCTTGGGCACGACCCAAGACAAATCCTGAACCGGAGCCTGCTATTTAGGCTGCTGAAATGGACTCTGGACAAGCTATCCCATCTCCCAGCCTGGCTCTTTCCAGGCTCCAAGACTCCAGCATGTACGCACACATATGCCAATTCAATTCTGGAAAAATGAGGTCCTCCTGTTTTACAGTTTGGGTCCACAAAGTCCATTGAACCCCACTGCACCCCGGGAAGAAAGATGCTCCCTGTCCTCTGTTCCACCTTGAACTTTTTGGGAGAAGAGATAATTATTAACACTCATATCATTTGAAAGCATACATTTTAAGGCTATTTGAGTTTAAAAAGTTAATGTTATAGGAAGGATGAACAGAACCTTCATGAGATTTTTACAATAAAATATTGATTAAGAGATTCAGATTATGGGGCTGGAGAGTTTAAGGCACTTGCTAGCAAAGCCTGACAGCCTGGGTTTGATTCCCAAGTACCACATAAAGTCAGATACACAAAGTGGTACATGCATCTAGAGTTTGTATGTAGCAATCCTGGCACCCCATTCTCTTCCTCTACATCTCTCTTGCTCCTTGCAAATAAATAAATAAATAAATAAATAAATAAATAAATAAATAAATAAATAAATTTTTAATTTTTTGAGGTATGGTCTTGCTGTAGCCAAGGCTGACTTGGAATTCACTATGTAGTCTCAGGCTGACTTCAAACTCACAGTGATCCTCCTACCTCTGCCTCCTGAGTGCTGGGATTAAGGAGTTTGCCATGAGCAAGAACAAGTTTTGAGGGGAAGACAGTAAGACCAGCTTTGGACACTTAACACTTCCTGTGCCTGAGGAATGTCTGGAGTTGTCTGCATGTGGGAATATGGTTCTGAAAGCTTAGCAGACAGGATCCAGTGGCAGACAGAGCCTGGGGAGCCAACTGCTTCTGACTAATAGTGAGAGCAAAGGAGAGAGAACAGATTCTTTGAGGAGAGTATCTGTTCAAAAATGCAGAGTGTCAGGGCTGATGGTGCCATGAAGCCTAAGGACCCAGGTTCAATTCCCGAGGACCCACATAAGCCAGATTCACAAGGTGGCACATATACCTGGAGTTCCTTTGCAGTGGCTAGAGGCCCTGGTGCACCCATTCTCTCTTTCTCTCTCCCTCCCTCTCTCTCTCTCTGCCTCTTTCTGTCAAATAATTAAAAAAACAAACAAAATGTATGGTGTCAATATGGACTCCCTCTGGAAGGAAAGAACCTGAGAAGAGGTGTCTTCAGGGATGACTTATGCTGGAGTGGCAAGAGAGAAATGGATGAGAAAGGTGCCCCAAAGGCAAAGGGGAAGACCCTACACCTCAACTTTAGTTATTTTTTTTTTTTTCGAGGTAGGGTCTCACTCTGGCCTAGGCTGACCTGGAATTAACTATGTAGTCTCAGGGCGACCTCGAACTCATGGCAATCCTCCTACCTCTGCCTCCCGAGTGCTGGGATTAAAGGTGTGTGCCACCATGCCCGGCTCAACTTTAGTTTTAAGTAACAGAAGAATGAAGTTTTCTGATAATTTTACCTAATAGATAGGATTCTAGAGTAAAAATATGTTAGACATTTAGAAATTCAGGTTTAGCTAGGCATGATGGTGCACCCTTTAATCCCGGCACTCAGGAGGCAGAGGTAGAAGGAGTGTTGTGAGTTCGAGGCCAGCCTGAGACTACATGTTTAGGGCTCAGTGGTTAAGATGCTTGCCTGCAAAGCCTAAGGAACTGGGTTCGATTCCCCAGTATCCACATAATGCAGATGCACAAAGTGGCGCATGTATCTAGAGTTCCTTTGCAGTGGCTGGAGGCCCTGGAGTGCCCATTGTCTCCATTTCTCTGTTGGACATGGTGACACACACCTATAATCCCAGTACTCAGGAGGCAGAAGTAGGAGGATCACTGTGAGTCTGAGGCCAGCCTGAGACTACATAGTGAATTCTAGTCATCCTCGGCTAGAGGGAGACCCTACCTAAAATAAAAAAAAAATAAAAAGAAAAAGAAAGAAAGAAAGAAATAAAGGAAAAAAGGAAAAGAAAAGAAAAGAAAAAATTCAGGTTTAAAATGACTGAAAAGTGTTTATATGACGACAAGAAATTTAAACATATGTTTATAAATTTATTCAAACCAACCTATTTTTTGGAAGGGTGGGTTCAAGGTAGCCCAGGTTGACCTTGAATTCACTATGTAGTCTTAGGCTGGCTTTGAACTAGTGGTGATCTTCCTACCTCTGCCTCCTAAATTCTGGGATTAAAGGTGTGTCCCACTAGTCCCAACCCAATCTCTTTTTCTTCCTCCCTCTCTCTCTCCCTCCCCCTTTCTCTTTCCCTTCTTCCATTAGGTAGCTGGACAGGCATTAGCAGGCTTGGAGGTTATTGAAGATGGACCCCCTCCCTCATGGTCAGCTTTGTCTCTTCTTGAGATTTAAAATACCATATGAAGGGGAGGAGGGTGGAGGCATAGGGCTTTGTTGAGGCCAATTTTAAGGGAAAATAGTCATTTAAGTTAAGTTCCTCCTGGTTAAAATAGAGTTTTACTTCTGGCCTTGGGTGGAGACTTGACTTTCAAGCAAGCATCTAACCACTGAGCCACCTCTCTAGCCCTCTGACTTTTCACACTATTCAAAACACGGCTTGTTTCCCCCTCCCCTTCCAGGTAGGGTCTCGCTCGAACCCAAACTGACCTGGAATTCACTATGTAGTCTCTAGGTAGCCTTGAAACTCATGGTGATCCTCCTACCTCTGCCTCCCAAGTGCTGGAATTAAAGGCGAGTGCCACCACGCCCAGCATAGCTCAGTTTTTAAGATCTCCTTTCCTTAAGAGTAAAATGATGGCTATGATCCCCTTCCTTAAGATTTAATGCAACTGAGCCATCAATCACCCAACCAGGAGAGTACCTCTCAGAAAAACTGATGAACCTTAAGATGCTCTAAGGAAACAGGAGCAATAATTATCCCTCAATGAGATAATGTATGTATACCCCATCAGAAGCCCCTACGTCAATGCCATTGCTTGTCAATCTTCATGCTATGCTGGCCTGCTTTTCTGAGTTGTAACCCCAAAAGGGTAACTTTTCCTTTTCTATCTCTTCTTTAGATACTGGAAAAAATCCCAAGCATGCCCCCCTCCCCGCCCCTGCCGGGGAGTCTCACCATTTCTCAATAAATCTTTCCTTTCAGCACTCATCATCTATGTAGTTGTTCACAATTGTGTGATAAGGTAAATCAGCATGGTGGCACACACTTTTAATCCCAGCACTCAAGAGGCAGAGGTAGGAGAATCTCTGTGAGTTCAAGGACAGCCCGAGACTACATAGTGACTTCCAGGTCAGCCTGGGCTAGAGCGAGACCCTACCTTGAAAAGAAACAACCCCCAAAAAAAAAAAAAGATAGACAAGGTAAGAAAATCTGCACTTTCTTTTCTGCTTTATATCTTCCTTTTCTTTCTTTCATTCATCCTTTCTTTTCTTTTTCTTTCTCTTCCTTTCTTTCTTTAAAATATTTTATTTGAGGCTGAAGAGATAGTTCAGAAATTAAAGTGTTTGCCTGCAAAGCCTAAAGAGCCAGGTTTGATTCTCCAGTATACACATAAAGCCAGATGCACAGGGTGGCACATGTGTCTGGAGTTCATTTGCAGCAGTTAGAAGCCCTGTGCATCCATTCTCTTTCTCTATCTCACTTCTATATCTCTCTGCTTGCAAATAAATTAATAAAAATATAATTTATTTGCAAGCAGAGAGAGAGAAGGAGGGAGGGAGAGAGAATGCACCACTTTGTGCTTCAGGCTTTACATGGATATTAAGATTTGAACCTGCACCATTAGGCTTTGTAAGCAAGCACCTTTAACTGCTGAGCCATCTCTTTCATCCCTTTCTTCCTTTCCTCTGTCTTTCCCTTCCTTCCTTCCTTCCTTCCTTCCTTCCTTCCTTCCTTCCTTCCTTCCTCCCTCCCTCCCTCCTCCCTCCCTCCCTCCCTCCTTCCTCTCCTCTTCTTTCTCTCTCTCTCTTTCTTTCTTTCTTTCTTTCTTTCTTTCTTTCTTTTCTTTTCTTTTCTTTTCTTCGTTTCAACAATGCTGGGGATTGAACCCAGGGCCTCACACATGCTAGGCTGGCACACTGGCACTGATCTACACCCCTAGCTCTGTCTAAAATTTTGACTCAAAGTTCTCTTAGGGTTTATGTTGCTGTAAGAATAGAACAGAGGTGGAAGTAACTTTAAAAACACAGTAAAATATTCCATTGTAGCAAGAAAAAAATATGTAATTTGTACTTCAAGTTCCTTTCATTGTGGTTTTCTTTTCTTTTTCCTTTGATTTTGCTAAGCTGTTGAAAAAACTGATTGCATTTGGAATCATTTCAATAACCCAGAAAGAATCTGACCACTTCCCTCTCTTCTTCCCCTTTTCCAAATTTAGTCTTCTCAGTTCTCTTACCTTTCACCAAGGACCAGGTTCCCCATTCTCCACTTCCCAAAGCCCACATTAGCTATTCTGGCTGCATAGCATATGTTTTTAAGGAGATTATGAAAGTGAAAAAACACTTTCCCAACCTTTACTTTAGGTTTTATCTGCTCCCATCCTTTGAAAGAAAACTTTTTCCTGTTTCTCTATTTATCTCCTATTGATGATTCTTTATTTGCTTTCTTGTTCTATCTTGTTCTTTATCTTTTTCTGCTCATTTTCCAGCAGGCAATGTCCTCTTATTTCTGCTTTTGAAGTTTCTCTCTGTGTTTCTCTACTGCAGGGCTACTACACATAGTGCAATATTTTCTTCTGCGTTTAAAAAGCATTTTTATTTAAGCCTGGCATGTGGCACCTGCCTTTAATCCCAGCACTCGAGAGGCAGAAGTAGGAGGATCACCATGAGTTTGAGGCACCTCTGAGACTACAGAGTGAATTCAGGTCAGCAGAGAGGGATAGAAGACAGACAGAAAGATTGGGTGCATCAGGACCTCCTCTGTTGCAAACTTCAGGTACATGCACCACTTTGTGCATCTGGATTTTACTTGGGAACTGGGGAATTGAACCCAGATTATTAGGCTTTTTAGGCAAGCACCTTAACTGCTGAGCCATTTCCCAGCCCTATTTCAGCTTGTGAAGTTTCTGCTTCTGTACCTTGCTATGCTTCCTCCAGTGCAGGGTCACTGCAAAAAGTGAGTCACTTTTCAGATGATGTGTCTGAATTTCCTTATCTATAAGGTGGGCATGGTAATGCCTTTAAACAAAATATTTGTATTTACTTCTTTGCAAGCAGAGAGACATAGAGAGAAGAGAGACAGAGAGAATGGGAATGCCACAGTCTCCAGCCACTATAAACAAACTGGACTCAAGCCCCACTCTGTGTATTTGGTTTTATGTGGGTACTGAGGAATAGAACTTGGGTCATTAGGTTTTGCAGGCATTTATCTGCTAAGCCATTTATCTCCAGGCCAATAATGCCTTATTTATTCATTTATTTATATACTTATTTGTTTTTTTGCAGTAGGGTCTCACTGTAGCCCAGGCTGACCTGGAATTCACTATGTAGTCTCAGGGTGGCCTTGAACTCCTGGTGATCCTCCTACCTCAGCCTCCTGAGTGCTGAGATTAAAGGAGTGAGCCACCATACCTGGCTCAATAATGCCTTTAAAATTATTTATTTATTTATTTATTTATTTATTTATTTATTTATTTATTTATTTGAGAGTGAGTGAAAGAAAGAGAGAGAGGGAAAGAATGGGTGTACCAGGGCCTCCAACCACTGCAAAGGAACTTCAGATGCATGTGCTACTATGCATCTGGCTTATGTGGGCTCCAGGGAATTGAACCTGGGTCCTTAGTCTTTGTAAGCAAGTGCCTTAACTGTTAAGCCATCTCTCCAACCCAATAATGCCTTTTTTGTTAAAATACAGATCCTTCCCTATCTTTTATTGGCCTTTATAATTTCTTTTCTTGGATTCTCAAGATAAGGTCTTGCTCTAGCTCAGGCTGACCTGGAATTCATTATGTAGTTGCAGGGTACCCTTAAACTCATGGTGCTCCTCCTACCTCTACCTCTGTCTCCTGAGTGATGGGATTAAAGGTGTGCAGCACCACTCCTGGCTCCAATTTATAATTTTTTTGTTTGTTTATTGAGTTAGGGTCTCACTCAAGCTCAGGCTGACCTGGAATTCACTCTGTAATCTCAGGGTGGCTTTGAACTCACAGTGATCCACCTACCTCTGCCTCCCGAGTGCTGGGATTAAAGGCATGTGCCACCAAGCCTGGTTCCATTTATAATTTTTTAAAATTATGTATTTATTTATTTCAAAGAAACAAGGAGAGAGAAAGGGAGGGAGAGAGGGCGATGCAGATAGAGAAAGAATGGGCACACCAGGGCTTCCAGTCATTGCAAAATAACTCAAACACATGTACCATTTTGTGCATCTGGCTTATGTGGGTCCTGAGAATTGAACCTGAGTCCTTTGGCTTTGCAGGAAGGTACCTTAACTGCTAAGCCATCTATCCAGCCCCATTTATATTTTATTTATTTATTTAGTTGAGAGAGAGAGAGAGAGAGAGAGATTGAGAGGCAGATAGAATGGGCATGCCAGGGCTCTAGCCACTGCAAATGAACTCCAGAATCATGTGCCACTTTGTGCATCTGGCTTACATGGGTACTGGGGAATCGAACCAGGGTCCTTAGGCTTTTTTTTTTTTTTTTTTTTTTTTTCAAGGTAGGGTCTCACTCTGGTCCAGGCTGACCTGGAATTAACTATGTAGTCTCAGGGTGGCCTCGAACTCTTGGCGATCCTCCCACCTCTGCCTCCCGAGTGCTGGGATTAAAGGCGTGCGCCACCACACCCGGCTTAAGGCTTTTTAGGCAAGTGCCTTAACCACTAAGCCATTGCTCCAGCCCTTTCTTGCCATTTATATGCAGCTATGTTATATAGTTTAAAGAACTAAACATTGACCATTTTCTCAGCCCTCAAATTGTCTATCATGAACAAATAAAACTTTGTTTTCCTAAAAGTAATCATAGAAATAGGTGTGTGTAGGTATAGAGTGGTGGTGAGTTTGGTGAAAGGAAGGATGGGGTAGACTCAGGAAGAGAGTAATGGCTTCATAGAAAAAGGAGAGGAGCAGGGTGTGGTGGTGCACGCCTTTAATCCCAGCACTCAGGAGACAGAGGTAGGAGGATCGCTGTGAGTTCAAGGCCACCCTGAGATTACACAATGAATCCCAGGTCACCTTGAGCTAGAGTGAGACCTTACCTCGAAAAAAAAAAAAAAAAAAAAAAAAAAAAAAAAGAAAGAAAGAAAAAGAAAAAGGAGAGAAGACCTGAGAAAAAGTTTAAGCATTCCTGGAGCCCAGGGAAGTACCAAGGGGTAAAAAGTGGTATTTCAATGAGAGATTAAAAATAAAAAGAGTCTATTCACTTGCAAACCGCACCATTAACAAAGCAATTTCAAAAAGCCCACTGTTGGGCCATTTCAGAATGTTATCTTTTCTTAGAGTTGCTGGATTACACCAGGTACAGGTAACAGCTGCTTCTTTGTACCTTGAATCAACTAAAGTCTTTTGACCATAGATTCAATAAATAAGAGAATGGGGGTCAAGATAAAAGTTTATGATAGCCAATTCTCAGAATACTGAAGACAAAAATGGAAGTCTAGATAATGTCCACAATGAAAGAATAGTTAGCAGTGACTCTTTAAATTCTATTTCAATAGCCAGGTGTGATGGTGCATGCCTTTAATCCCAGTACTTGGAAGGCAGAGGTAGGAGGATCACCATGAGTTCAAGACTACAGACTGGAATTTGCTTGCAGCAGCAATACTCTGACATGCCCATATTCTCCTCTCCCTCCTCCTTCCCTCCCTCCCTCCATTTATTTATTTATTTATTTATTTATTTATTTATTTAGGTTTTTTGAGGTAGGGTCTCACTCTGGCCCCAGACTGACCTGGAATGCACTATGTAGTCTCAGGGTGGCCTCGAACTCACAGCGATCCTCCTACCTCTGCCTCCCAAGTGCTGGGATTAAAGGCGTGTGCCACCACGCCCGGCTCCTCTATTTTTTAAAATAGAATTTTGGTTTTGTTTTTTGAGCTAGGGTCTCTCTCTAGCCCACGCTGACCTGGAATTCACTATGTAGTCTCAGGCTGGCCTAGAACTCATGAATTTATGGTGATCCTCTTACCTCTGTTTCCAGAGTGGTGGGATTAAAGGCGAGCGCCACCAATTCAGGCTTAAATTCTATGTTTACCTTTCAACTTTTTTTTTCCCCCTCAGTAAGATTGGGACACAAGAGAATTGCAGCCTTCAAGCTGGTATTTATGTTCACAAGCCATACAAAGTGCCTGCTATGCACAGGGTTGCCTTTCAAACAAGGAGCCTCATGCTTTGTTCTAGATGACATGCCATCTTGGCCACAGTGGAAAAAACCCTCAGGTGTTCCTGTGTTCGGTCCGTGAATGCTGAAATGGTCTGATGAGAAAGTAGATCTACTCATGTACCAAACAGATCCTGTCTTCATGGTGAAGTTTGATTGTGATCCCTCCAGAAAAAACAAACAAAACAACAAAAACACAGGTGGAAAAATCGAGCTAGGCTGGAGGAGAGCTGAGCAGAGGAAAGAGAACAAGAAGGAGAGAGGGACATCGGAATCAGACGGATGACTCGACCTGCTGTTGGATGAACGACTAGAGCGGTCACTACAATCTGAAGGAAAATGCTGCTTCATCAGGCCTGGTTGCATAGTCACCAAGATCATTTCCCTAACTCCCACAAGTATGTCTCTGCCGCTTCTTTTTTTGTTTGTTTGTTTTTTCAAGGCAGGGTCTCACTCTAGTCGAGGCTGACCTGGAATTCACTGTGTAGTCTCAGGATGGCCCTGAACTCAAGGTGATCCTCCTACCTCTGCCTCCCAAGTGTTGGGATTAAAGGCGTGCGCCACCACGCCTGTCTGCTACTTCTTGAAGAAAGAATTGAAGTCACAGAGGAATTTACAAATTATATTTTCATACAAAGCCACCGTGTACAGAAAATACATTTTCAAGGTCATATAACATAACCTGGTAAAGCCATAACTATTAATGATTAGTAAAATCAGATCTCTGACTGGAAAGATGACTCAGTGGTTAAAGGTGCTTGTTTGCAAAGCCTGATAACATGGGTTCAATCCCTAGTATCCACAAAAAGCCAGATATACAAAGTGGAGCATGCATCTGGAGCTCATTTGCAGGGGCTGGAGGCCCCTGCATGCCCATCCTTAATCTCTCTCTGATTCCGACTCTCTGTCTCTCAAATAAATAAGCATTAAGGCCAGGCATGGTGGTGCATGCCTTTAATCCCAGCATTTGGGAGGCAGAGGTGGGAGGATCACTGTGAATTTGAGGCTAGCCTGGGACTACAGAGAAGTCTAGGTCAGCCTGGGCTAGAGTGAGAGAACCTACCTTAAAACAAACAAACAAACAAAAACAAACAAACAAACAAACAAATCAGCTCTCAGACTTTCCTAGGCCATTTAGATTGCATGTGACTCTGGGCCCAGCCTTCTCTCTCTTTGCTTCCCAGTCTTTTCATGTGTATATACCTGCTAGTTTTGACAAGGCAGAGGATTCTGGGGAAAGATAACGTGAGCTAGCCACTTGTTATGTCTTCTAACAGTCTGGCAGTGGGAATGTGAAAGCAGAAACTCATGAGTGAGTGATGAGCATGGAGAGAGACTTGGCATATATTGGTTTAAGGGTGGGGTGCACCTGAGTTTGAGCATCACTCAGCCTCCCTGTGACTCAGTTTCTTTACCTATACAATTAAAATAATAATGCTTCATTAGAGCTCTAAGGATTAATAACTTTGTCGATGTAAAAGGTTCAAGACAAGTGCCCATCACAAAGACACACACACACACACACACACACACAAATGTGTTACTAAAGATGACCGTCATTATTATCTACTCCAGGTATGAAACAAGATCATGTAATTAGCATGCATGGTATAATATTTGACACATAAGCAACAAAAAATCAGCAATTAGAGATGTAGTTCACTGGTAGAATGTGTGCCTAGAATAAGTGAGATAAGTGAGGTTCTGGATTCAATCTTCTGTGTTGTTTTTAAATTTTATTTAATTAATTAATTAATTAATCTGGATTTTTTTTTTTTTTTTTTTTTTTTTTTTTTGGTTTTTCGAGGTGGGTCTCACTCAATCTTCTGTCAGGGTGGCCTGTTTTTAAATCCTCCTAATTGCCTAATGCTAATTAATTAATTTTTGGTTTTTCTGAGGTAAGGTCTCACTCTAGCTCAGGCTGACCTGGAATTCACTGTGTAGTCTCAGGGTGGCCTCCAACTCACAGCAATCCTCCTACCTCTGCAGTGCTGGGATTAAAGGTGTGCACCACCACGCCCGGCTTATTTATTTTATTTTGAAAGAGAAAGAAGCAGAGACAGCAAATGGGCACACCAGGGCCTCTAACCACTGCAGACGAACTCCAGACACATGCACCACCTTGTGCATCTGGTTTACACAGGTACTGGGGAATTAACCCTGGGTCTTCAGGCTTCACAGGCTAAACCATCTCTGCAGTCCTGTTGTTTGTTTTTGAGGCAGGGTCTCACTCTAGCCCAGGCTGATCTGCAATTCATACTGTAACTCCAGGCTGGCCTCAAATTCATAGCAATCCTTCTGCATTAACATCCTGAAAAGGCATTTGTCACCACTTCTGGCTTCTGGGTTCAATCTTCATACTTTATTTATTTATTCATTTATTTATTTATTTATTTATTTATTTATTTATTTATTTATTTAATTTATTTCAGAGAGATATTGAGAGAGAGAGAGAGACTGAGAGAGACAGAGAGAAAGGAAATGGGCATACCAGGGCCTCTGGCCACTGCAAATGAACTCCAGATGCATGTGCCACCTTGTGCATCTGGTTTATGTGGTGGGTACTGGGGAACCAAACCTGAGTCCTTAGGTTTCAGAGGCAAGTGCTTTAACTGCTAAACCATCACTCCAGCCCTTGGGGTCAATCTTTTTTTTGTTGTTTGTTTGTTTGTTTTGTTTTTGTTTTTGATTTTTTTTGAGGTAAGGTCTCACTCTAGCCCAGGCTGACCTGGAATTCACTATGTAGTCTCAGGGTGGCCTCGAACTCACAGCGATACTCTTATCTCTGCCTCCCAAGTGCTGGGATTAAAGGCTTGTACCACCACACCTGGCTTTCAATCTTAAGCACAGATGTACAAGCACACAAATACACACACACACACACACATCAATCTAAATTTATAAATATTTTTATTTTATGTTATATAAACTAAAGTTAGGCAAGAACAAGGCTGGCCATTTTAATTACTCATGGCTTAGAGATAGTGATTTAGAAAGTGTCTATGGCAGTAAAATAGTTCCTCCTTTTCTGTAGGGGTATGGTTCAAGGCCCTAATGGATGCCTGAAAGCCCAGAGAATCTGGAATCTTACACACAACCTTGATGTTTTCTCCCATATGCCCAGCAACAGTGCCACATGATGATGGTTAATGTGACCTTCCCAGTGGCATATTCCGGCGCCCTCTGTGAAACGCTGTTCTTGTGCGTTGGGGCTGTCATTAAGTAGAATAGGGATGACATGAACACCAGTACTCTGACGGCACCTAAGTCCATCTGATAACTAGGCTGGCTGCTAGCAGGCAGGTAGCACATACAGGGCAGGTACACTGGACGGAGGTGGATGCATATCCCAGGCAAGACAGAGTGGTATGGCACAAGATTTCATCATGCTACTCAGAATGGTTCTAAACCTAAAACTTATGAAATGCCAGGCATGGTGGTGCATACCTTCTTTAATCCCAGCACTCACGAAGCAGAGGTAGGAGGATCGCTGTGAGTGCAAGGCCACCCAGAGACTACATAGTAAATTCCAGGTCAACCTGGACTAGAGCAAGACCTTACCTCAAAAAAAAAAAAAAAAAAAAAAAAAAAAAAAAAAAAGCTGGGCATGGTGGCACATGCCTTTAATCCCAGCACTTGGGAGGCAGAGGTAGGAGGATTGCCGAGAGTTCAAGACCACCCTGAGATTACATAGTTAATTTCAGGTCAGCTTGGACCAGAGTGAGACTACCTTGCAAAACCAAAAAAAAAAAAAAAAAAAAAAAAAAAAAAAGAAGAAAGAAAGAAAAGAAAACCTGAATTAATTTCTTTTTGGAATTTTCCATTTAATATTTTTCATATTGTGGTTGACTATGAGTAACTGAAACCCTGGAAAGCAAGCCCCCAGATAAGCAGGGAACTACTGGATCGAAAGTTTCATGTCACTCTTGCCTGTCATCTCCGGGGACTGTATCATAGGATGAAATCTTGTCAAACCTGTCAACTGCACCTTGATCTCTCCAAAAACACCGAGCCGGTTATGAATCTGTGCAGCCTGTTATTTCTATTCTTTTTTTTCCTCCCTTTCAGCAGTCATAGATCCTCCTATTCCATTTTTACTTCCAAAAGCAGGGCTGGGCTGTGGCTTGGCAATGGAGGGTGTGGTTTTGATGGGGTTGGCCAGGCAAGGGAAAATAAACACTACAACATGTGGTTATGATGACAATTTAGTGTCTAGAGACCATCATACATCCTTGAGAGCTCCATGTTTATGCATAAAATACTCCAACTGGTTTAGAGCTATTCATAGACAGAGGGAGGGAGAGAGAGAGAAGGAGAGAGAATTAAGCATGAACCACAGCAATATGAAACCAGAAGCACCCCTAACGATCATCTAGTCTAGCTTACACATTAATTGCTCATAAAAGGAAACTGACACCCAGTACTTACCTAAGGTTCTGGTACTCAGTAACCAAGACAGAAAGAGGGTACCTGCAATTTCTGAAGTTGGCACTTAGTCATTCATAGTGGTAATGTTACTATAAGACTTCTACGAGCAGGCACCCCATGGGCATTAAGTGACAAGCCACTTCTGTAGCTTTCGTTCTAGAGGCAGAATGCTACAGCATAAACTACATGGCAAAGAAGAAATCTGGATGCTTTACGGAATGGAGAAGAGTTGGACGTGTCGTGATAATAGGTGCAGGGAAGGAAGCTTCTCACAGGACAGGAAACAACTATGCAAAGACTGGGGTACATGGCCTTCCTGCCAAACAGAGGACACGGCAATCACGGGGAGCCTGAAGTGGACATGTATTTGGAGTCTTAAAAGAAAGCAGACCACAGCAGCTCTGTGAAATCATGGTACTGTGCTGTGGGTGGAAGTAGGAAAGAGAGGAATGGCCCAGATCGTCAGTAGGGCTGTCCGCAGAGAAGTCAAAAATGGACTTTAGGGCTGGAGAGATGTTTTAGCAGTTAAGGCGCTTGCCTGCAAAGCCAAAGGACCCAGGTTTTATTCCCCAGCACCCACATAAACCAGATGCAAAAGGTAGTGCAGGCATCTGGAGTTCATTTACAACAGCTAGAGGCCCTGGCATGCCCATTCTCTCTCTCTCCATATATATATATTTCTCTCTCTCCCTTTCTCTCTCAAAATAAATAAATAAATAAAGAGCAGACTTTATTCTATCTGCACTGGAAGCCACTGGGGAAGATTCTTTTCCTATTGAAAGACTGTGTATTTGTGGTTTTTATGTTTTATATCCCTAGAAAAAGAATCCCAGCATTTCCCTCCTGTGTATTTTCATTTTGCTTCTCATGTCCATGATGGCAGCTATGGGCGGCAATACAATGAGACCAAACAGACAGGATGGGGGCAGATGATTCTACCGTTTTCCTAGGTCTTAGAGCTGTACATGCCACACCTGTCTAACCTGCCTGTGAGGATCACACATCTCTCAGCTCTGTGTTCACTGTGACGTGGAATTTGCTGATGTAAGCACGCTTCATGGCTACTGTCAGAAAGAGTACCATCACTGTGGAGCACAGCCTCACAAGGACCTGGGCTTCCCTCTGTTCCTCACTATGATGCTCTTGAGAGTACCATCCAGCACGTTTAAGGACACCATGATGATGACCCAGCAAGGTGGCACAAAGAGACCGCTGGAGAATTTTAAGGAGGCAGTGATAAATGATTTGGTTTATAGTTATAAAAACCCAATTTGAGGCTGGAGAGATGGCTTAGTGATTAAGGTGCTTGCCTGCGAAGTCTAAGGACCCAGGTTTCCACATAAGCCATATACATAAGGTGTTACGTGCATCTGGAGTTCGTTTGCACTGGCTAGAGGCCCTGGCACGCCCATTCTCTCTCTTTGTCTCAAATTTTAAAAAGAACAAAAAACACCAAAAACAGTTTTCACTGCTGTGTGAAGCTCAGACTGGAAAGTACTAGCATGGAAGCAGGGAGACCAGCTCGGTACTGCTGGACTGTCTCTGTACAGAGCAACAGAGACCCAGGCTCATGGCAGCAGAGCTGGGGAGAAGTGGGCAGATTCTGATACTCAGTGGCGACATGGCTGGCCTGTGAGCCTCTCCCTCCAACTTTGCCACTCAATATTCTTACTAACAGGGGGAAAGATGGAATTTATAAGTAAAACAAAATTCCAAAAGCTTTAAAACATGATTATAATCATTTTGTATCAATGTTGTTTTAGGTCCTGTGACTACTTAAAATATGATTACTGTTTGTGAAATCTGAGGGACCACAATCTCCATTGCTATTACATTTCAATTTGATTATGAAAATAATAAATCATAAGAAAACAAACAGATACCAGGGTTTTCAGAAATGCAAAGATAAGCTTTCAGGTTGTGATCTGAAGTCAATGTAGATTTAGCTCAATTTCATTTATAGTCAGCATGTTTACATCTCCATAGATATTCACATTTCAATGCTTTTTATTATAACATGGGATGTGGAGACAAATCAACAAAATATACTCTACAAAGTGATCTCAGGGCTGGAGAGATGGCTTAGCAGTTAAGGCACTTGCCTGCAAAGCCAAAGGACCCAGGTTCGATTCCCTAGGACCCATGTAAGCCAGATGCACAGGGTGGCACATATGTCTGGAGTTCCTTTGCAGTACTTGCAGGCCCTGGGACACCCATTCTTTCTTTCCCTCTTTTCTATCTCTCTGCCTCTCTGTCTCATAAATAAATAAATAAATACTTAAAAAAAACCAAAGTGCCTGGGCATGGTGGTGCATGCCTTTAATCCCAGCACTCAGGAGGCAGAGATAGGAGGATCACTGTGAGTTCAAGGTCACTCTGAGATTGCATAGTTAATTCCAGATCAGCCTGGGCTGGAGTGAGACCCTACCTTGAAACCCCTGTTTCCCCCCGCCCCCCGCCCCAAAGTGACCTCAGCCTGGTGTGGTGGTGCACATTTTTAATCCCAGCACTGAGGAGGCAGAGGTAGGAGAATCGTTTTGTGGTTGAGGTCACCCTGAGACTACATAGTGCATTCCAGGTCAGCCTGGGCTAGAGTTAGATTCTACCTCTAAAAACAAAAAAAAAAAAAAAAAAAAAAAAAAAGTGACTTGAGGCCATTGTATTCATGGCCTCACAGCAACTGTCATTACCTGCACAAGACCTGTATGAGGGCTCAGGAAATGGCTTAGCAGTTAAGGCATTTGCCTATGAAGCCTAAGGACCATGGTTCGATTCCCCAGGATTCATGTAAACCAGATGCACAAGGGGGTGCATGCGTCTGGAGTTTGTTTGCAATGGCTGGAGGCCCTGGTGTGCCCATTCTTTCTTTCTGCCTCTTCCTCTCGCTCTTAAAGAAATAAAATACTAAAAGCTGGGCATGATGGCATATGCCTTTAAACCCAGCACTTGGGAGGCTGGGAGACAGAGGTAGGAGGATTGCCATGAGGTCAAGGCCACCCTGAGAGTCCATAGTGAATTCCAGGTCTGCCTAAGCTAGTGAAACCCTACCTCAAAAAAAAAAAAAAAAAAAAAAACCTGTATGATATTGACCCCATAGGAGGCATTTTTCTGCAATGGTAATGCAATGCAATAGCCATTGGTTGTATATTCTCTGGTTAATAACCCCCTCACCCTCATGCCAACCACCATCCCTAATTTAAACTCAGTGGATCTTTCTCTCTCTCTCTCTCAGACATACATACATTTAAAAAAAAAAAAGACATCAAAGTAGAAGAGGGACTAGTTGGGAAGAAGGGGTTCATTGAGAGGGTTATTGGAAGTGGGAACAAGAAAATGTAACGAACTGGACATGGAGGCACATGTCTTTTATCCCAGTACTCAGGAGGCAGAGGTAGGAGGATTGCTGTGAGTTCAAGGCCACCGGGATATTACATAGTGAATTTCAGGTCAGCCTGGGCTAGAGTGAGATCTTACATTGAAAACACAATAATAATAATAAATTTAAAGCTGGATGTGGTCGTGTGCATCTTTAATCCTAGCCCTCAAGAAGCAGAGTTGATTTTTAAGAAAAATGTGGAAGGATTTGAAATCTTGGTGTAAGAGACACCTTGCAGTGCTGTAAGTACAGCTTGATGGACTATTCTGGTCAGAGTTGAAGACCTGAATGCAGTAAGAACTATGGACTGTGAGGATTGGCTTATAAGGGTGAGAAAGCTTTGCCTGGACTGGGCTAGAAGCAGTTTGTGTGAGAGGCTTGCTGTTAAACATGTGTCCTGAGAATGTGTGCAGGGTTGCATTGCATAGAAATAGACTGGTGTGAGCAGAGGGATATGGCACAGAAATGAAATCTTTGGGCTGAAATTTCTGCCCATTCAGCTGCAATTATATGAGAGATTAAAACCTTTCAGATTGAAAGCCGGGTGTGGTGGCGCAAGCCTTTAATCCCAGCACTTGGGAGGCAGAGGTAGGAGGATCGTCGTGAGTTCAAGGCCACCCTGAGACTACATAGTTAATTCCAGGTCATCCTAGGCCAGAATGAGACCCTACCTCGAAAAACCAAAAAAAAAAAAAAAATAAATAAATAAATAAAAAAAAAATTGGGCCAGCTGACCTGTATTGGAACCACAGAAAGAATGCAGTGTTTTGAAGGGGCCTGAATGCCAAAGGAGGGTCCTGTTCTTCAAAGTCTGCCTTATTTCTCCCTGGATTAACAAATTGGCACCTGACCTGGTATTATGGAGTATAAGAAATGCAGAAAAGAGAGAGTCATTGAATTTGCAACACAGTCTTGTGTTTGGGAAATGGCCATGGGCAATGTGAATCAGGTTTGCTGGATGCCTGCATGGAGACCCGACGAAGCTGTAAGGATGGATCATGGGTTGCGATAGAGACCCGGTGGAGATGGGGGGACCACAAGATGGCTGACAAGGAGAGCTGTTGGCTCCAGATGAAGTTTTCCAGGACTGTGAGTAGCCTAGCTGGAGGGGCAGAATCGGAACTCCAGAGACATGTTGCTGGTTAGGATTATCAAACTTGGAGATTTGTCACTGGCTAGGGTTGTTGGACTTGGAGCTACAGAGATTGATGTTTGCCCTGTTTAAATCTTATATTGGTTGAGTACTTCTTTGCTCTGTTCAGTGTCATCTTTTGCAGCGTGAATGTATATTCTGTGCCATTATTTTAATTAATTAATTTATTTTGGTATTATAGCTCAGTTAAAAGACCTTGGATTATGGGGATGTTTGAACATCTTCAGGATTCATAAAAACTATGGGGACTTTTAAAGTTGGACTGAATGCACTGTGTTTTACATGATGGATGGTTATCAGTTTATGGGGGCCAGGGGAGGGAATGTGGTGGTTTGATTCAGGTGTCCCCCATAAACTTAGGAGTTCTGAGTGTTAGGTTCTCAGCTGATGGCATAACATCTCTTGGAGGCAGTGTATTGGTGGTGGGGGGTTATGGTATTATAGCCAGTTTCTCCTTGCCACTGTTTGACACTCTCCTGTTGCTATTTTCCACCTTATGTTGGCCAGGGGATGATGTCCACCCTCTGCTCATGCCATCATTTCCCCCTGCCATCATGGAGCTTCCCCTCAAGTCTGTAAGCCAAAATAAACTTTTTTTGTTTTGTTTTCTGAAAAGCTGCTCTTGGTTGGGTGATTTCTGCCAACAATGCGAACCTGATTGCAACAGTATAGTTGCAATAGTATAGAGGATCACTGTGCGTTTGAGGCCACTTTGAGACTACATAGTGAATTCCAGGTCAGCCTGGGCTACAATGAGACCCTACCTCAAAACAAAATTTAAAAAGTGAACTGGAAACTTTAGCAAACACTTTCAATGTTGAAGGTTGAAATAGCTACAGAAACATTTTATAGGAGAGTTTGTCTTTTGTTTTGCTTATAGTTCTATATCCTATAATTGTCTTCCGAAGACTACTGGGATTATATTTGCAATACTGGTTTGTCCTTTTCAGAATATTATGCCAAATGTGGAAAAGGATTAAGCATGACATAAAACTCATGGACCGTGCTAAGACCCTCCAGCTCAAATGTCCCTATACCATCAGTGGTTGTCACTGAATCTCCTTAAGATGTCCCAGATGCTTGAAATATGTCAAATGCAATCTTTATAGCAAACATGAAAACTTGGCCTTATGATCCATCCCTAGGGAAAATGCACCCCAGATCTGCATCTCAGAGAGCCAAGCCAGGAAGCAAGCCTAGGCTTGCATTGAGGCCCCATCTTCTTGGGTGACCATCTCTTTTAAAATATTATTTATTTATTTATTTGACAGAGAAAGAAGGAGAGAGAGAGGGAGAGAATGGGCATGCCAGGGCCTCCAGCCACTGCAAAGGAACTCCAGATGCCTGTGCCCCCTTGTGCATCTGGCTAACGTGGGTCCCGGGGAATTGAACCTGGATTGTTTGGCTTTCCAGGCAAACGCCTTAACTGCTAAATCATCCTTCCAGCCCAGTGTGACCATTTCTATGAATCACTCATTCTGGACTTTGCAGTGAAAAAAAAATTTCTGTAGGAATTCACACCCAAGGCTTGAGACTGATGCTCTCTAGCCCAAAGCTTCTTGGGATATCAGTGCTGACATTTTTCCATCATGAAAACCCTAGCCTGAAATTCTACATTGACTTGTTGTTTTCAGACTTTAGCAATGTCTAGAACTCTTCAGTAACAAATAGAGTTTTTTAAAGCCTGGTGTGGTGGCACACACTTTTAATCACAGCACTTGGGTGGCAGAGATAGGAGGATTGCTGAGAGTTCAAGGCCACCCTAATGCTACATAGTGAATTCCAGGTCAGCCTGGCTTAGAGCAAGACTCTACCTCAAAAGAGAAAACAAAACAACAACAACAAAAAGAAATAGAGATTTTTTTTTTTTGGAGAGAGACAGAGAGAGAGAGAGAGGGGGAAGACAGATAGAGATGGGTGCACCAGCAGCCTCTCAGCTGCTGTGAACAAAAATCCAGATGCATTCTCCCCCTTGTGGTCAAGTGCGGCATTGCGCCTTGTATCACTGCATCTGGCTAAACGTGGGACCTGGAGATTGGAACCACTGGAGATTGGAACAAGCGTTCTTAGGCTTAGGAGGCAGACACCTTAACTGCTAAGCCATCTCTCCAGCCCAGAAATAGAGATTTTTAACAAATGATTTAAATAAGTTTTCAAAGGATAGGACATTAAAATGTGTGAACATAACACAACTAGCACAAACTCCTTATCTTTATAGTTTTAAACCATGCAGTGACTGAACCTAAAACTTTTTAAAATTACACTGAAAAAAAAAATCACTAAGCTGGCCATGGTGGCACACACCTTTAGTCCCAGCACTCAGGAGGCAGAGGTAGGAGGATCGCTGTGAGTTAAGAGGCCACTCTGAGACTACATAGTGAATTCCAGGTCAGCCTGGGCTAGAGTGAGACCCTAACTCCAAACAAACAAACAAACAATGATGGTTAAGGGGTTGTCAACTTGATCTGTTTAGTAATCCACAGAAATCCCTTTTGGGTGAGTCTCTGAGGTTGCTTCCAGGAAGGATTAACTGAAGCAGGTGACTCCTTCCCCTAGTCCTTCCTCTGGGTGCAAAGAGCCCCTTCCTTCCCACTTGGCTGCCGGAGCTGCTGGGCAGCTCCTGAAGACCCTTGAAAACAGCAGCTCCTCGGCCTACAACTTTCAGTGCTGGAGGGAAGCTCCGGCCATGTGAACTGAGTAGCTACCAGGTTCTTTGATTCTGCAAATTGGCCCCCCTTTTTAATATTCCACAAAATTGCTAAATTGGCTGCCGGAAGCTGCTAGAAAAATTTCAGCTGCCTTCAATGAGTTGTTGGCAGCCCTGTGGATTGACAAGACCAGCGATGGTAACTGAAGACCCATGGATTGAAAACCAGTGTTTTACTAGCTCTGCAATCACCTTGCTAGAGGCAAGCACTACAGACTTTCAGTGCTGGATTCGAAGGACTTTTTGGCTGTAGTTTTGCATCCAGCCATGTGAACTGAGTTCAGCTACCCTGAGGTTCTGCTCAGATGGTCCAGAAGTCAGATGCCTGCAACTGCCTTTGTTTTGGAGGAATTGGACTGTCATAAGATGCCTTAATCTAATTTTATGGACTATTCCCTGAGAGTTTGAGAATGCTAATATAGTTCATTCTAGTGGCTCTGTTCCTCTAGAGAACCTGCTGACTAATTTAATCAAAAACAAACACAAAAGATAATGCTAAATAAGCCAAAAGTATGAGAACACTTACTCTTTGGTAATGGTATACCCAGAAAACAATGGAGGATTGTTAAAAATGCAAATTCTTGGAGAAAAGAAGGAACATTTTTCAGTGCCCCTGGAGGGATGGTATACCTTTCAGTGAGTTGTTGGCCAAGCCACCACTGCTGAGGTCCCTGAAGTCCCTGAGGAATAGGCTGGAAGAGCCTTTTGGAAGATGGAAACCTTAAGATGTTTTGGATATACCAGGACTGTTGATGGGATGAAAGCCTTTTCTTGGAGGGGCGGAATTGGAAAACCTGGAGTTTCCTGGTTATATTGAACAACTGCAGAATTTGAGATGGCTGATGGTGGTTGAATTGACCCTACTGCTGAAGACTCACTATCTTAAGTTGGTCAAGATTGTAAGAACTTGGGCTGAGTAAGTCAATGTGTGAGAGAAATCAAGCTGTAAATCTGAGCAGAAAACCTCAGTGTTTTACTCCTGTGGACTAGCTGACAAAAATGGTGTGGGTTTGAGTTGGAAAAATGCTACACTGCATGCAGCCCTGTGTGGAGAGAGAAGTCATCATTGGAACTTCCCTGGTCTGTAAGTAAACAGCAATGGACATTGCTCAGTGAACCTGAAGCTTAAGATTAGCCAGCCAGGTCAAATGTGCCTACTGGTACAATAGTGGCATGTCTGTTATGGGGAAACTTAACTGCTCTCTAATTGGACTGGAGACCTGCTCTACTGGACAAAATACATGCCTGGCACTGAAAACCTAGTCAAAAGCTTATGGCTGGGGAGGTGATGGGCAGTATGGCAGTAACACCTACTGTTGTCTGGCTGAATGTATATGTATTATGCCTTCCAAATGGTCTTGTAAGCACTTTTCTTGATGCTTACACCCATATATTAACAATACTCTCACTTTTATTTATAGAAGCTTCTCTTCTCAGATGGCAGTGACTACTGGGGTGACCCCGAAGTCACCATAGTGCTAAGAAGAAGTGACAGTGAAGTGTTTACACTGAGACATCTCTATCACACCCTCCAAGGCTCAGGGTCCATTGTGGAAGAAGTGGTGGAAAGAATGTAAGAACCGGGGCTGGGGAAATGGCTTAGCTGTTAAGGCATTTGCCTGTGAAGCCTAAGGACCTTGGTTCAATTCCCCAGGACCCACATAAGCCAGATGCATATGGGAGTGCATGTGTCTGGAGTTCGTTTGCAGTGGCTGGAATCCCTGGTATGCCCATTCTCTCTCTCTCTCTCTCTGCCTCTTTCCCTCTCTCAAGTAAATAAATAATAAATAAATAAAAAGAATAACCTGTTCATCTTTAAAAAAAATGTAAGAGCCAAGGGAAGGGTACCACTCCTTACAAAGCAATCTTCCAGACAAAAAAAGCCTGGATATCCATACCTCACAGTGCCTGGTACTACCTCATAAAATGAGGAAAAAAGATGATGACATCAAAGTAAAAGAGAGCTGGGCATGGTGATGCACACCTTTAATCTTAACCCTCAGGAGGCAGAGGTAGGTGGATTGCTGTGAGTTCTAGGCCAGCCTGAGACTGCATAGTGAATTCCAGGTCAGCCTGGGCTAGAGTGAGATCCTACTTCAAAAAACCAAAAATAAAATAAAATAAATAAAATAAAAGAGGGACTAATTGTGAATGGGAGGAGATAGGATGGAGGGTGGATTTGTGAGGGGGAAGGTAAGAGCGGGGAGGAAATTATCATGGTTTATTGTCTGTAATTATGGAAGCTATCCAATGTCATAGCCCTAAAAAAAAAAGAGAGTGAGAATCTAAGCAGAATAAAGAGAGCTAGTGAACTGCCTTAAACATTGCTAAAACCAAGCCAGGCGTGGTGGCGCATGCCTTTAATCCCAGCACTCGGGAGGCAGAGGTAGGAGGATCGCTGTGAGTTCAAGGCCACCCTGAGACTACAGAGTGAATTCCAGGTCAGCCTGGACCAGAGTGAGACCCTACCTTGCAAAACCAGAAAAAAAAAAATTGCTAAAACCAGGCTGGAGAGATGGCTCAGCATTTAAGGAGCTTAACTGCAAAGCCTAAGGACCCAGGTTTGATTCTCCAGGTCCCACATAAACCAGATGTACATAGTGATGTGTGTGTCTGGATTTTTTTTTTTAAAGAAATTGCTAAAACCAGGCTGGGAAGGTGATTAAAGATGCTTGCTTGTAAAGCCCACCTTACTGGGTTTTATTCTCCAGTACCCATGTAAAGACAGAGGCTTAAAGTGTCACATGCTTCTGGAGTTCATTGTACATGTCTTTCTTCCTCTCTCCCACTTTCTTAAATAACTATTTAAAAACAATGACTAACATCTATAGAAACTGCGTAGCCCATTACTGCAGTCCTGCTGAGATTGTTCAAGGTCCTTGTGGACATGACTGATTTCCCCTTTACACAGACTTTCTGATTAACTTTGATTCAGCTCTGTTTCCACTTTTTCCTATTCCGTTTATTTAAAAACATTCATTCCAGTGCAAACATGATGCCTATGGTGGTTTAAATCAGATGACTTCCATAAACTCTTGTGTTCTGAAAGCTTGGTCCCAGCTGGTGGTAATTTGGGAGGTGGAGCCTTGCTGGAGGACGTGTGTTGCTGGTTGTTGCAGCCAGGTTCGAATTGCTGCCAGAAAACACTTGACCAAGAGCAGTTTGTGGGGAAAGAATGGTTTATTTTGGCTTATAGACTCAAGGGAAGCTCCATGATGGCAGGGGAACACGATGGCATGAGCAGAGGGTGGACATCACCTCCTGGCCAATATTGGGTGGACAATAGCAACAGGAGAGTGTGCCAAACACTAGCAAGGGGGAGCTGGCTATAACACCCATAAGCCTGCCTCCAACAATACACTGCCTCCATAAAGTGTTAATTCCCAAATCTCCATCAGCTGGGGACCTAGCATTCAGAACACCTAAGTTTATAGGGGACGCCTGAATCAAACCACAACACTGGGGGTAGGATATGAGGTTTATTAGCCCCTAGCTTGCCTGTGTTCCTTGGCTCATCCTCACTGTTTTTAACCTATCCTGGCAGAGGTGATGTCCAATCTCTGTTCATGCCATGCTATCCCCTGCCATCATGGAGCTTCCTCTAGAGACTGTAAGCCAATAAAAATAACTTCCCCTTCATCAGCTGCTTTTGGTCCGGTGCTCTGTCCCAGCAACAAGAAGGCAAATACAATAATGCTGTTTGGTCTGAAATGATGCAAACTTTTAAAGTTTGCCACAATTCTTTGGTTTACCCTGGACTAGGCATCATTGCAATTGTAAACCCAATAGCAAATGAAAGTAGCTACATGAGTTGATGAGACTTAGCTAGTAGTGGGTCATTTAGTTGACCCAGTTAATGCTTGTAAGCTACATTTTAAATATCTCAACAATGTAAACAAGCTGGACAAGGTGGTACACGCCTTTGATCCCAGCACTTGGGAGGTTGAGGAAGGAGGTTTGCTGTGAGTTCAAGATCAGCCTGAGACTACATAGTGAATTCCAGGTCAGCCTGGGTTACAGCAAGACCCTACTTTGAAAAAAAAAAAACCAAAAAAAAGTAAGTAAACAAGCTGGGCATGGTGGTGCATACTGTTAATCCCAACACTCAGGAGACAGAGGTAGGAGGATTGCTGTGAGTTCAAGGCCAGCCTGGGAGTACAGATTCAGTTCCAGGTCAGTCTGGGCTAGAGTGAGACCTTACCTTGAAAAAAACAAAACAGTACAAAAAAAAATTTCATTTCATGAAGAAAATGTGTTGACCTAGAAATGTATGTTACTCTATGTTTCCACCAATTCCACTCTGAGAAAAGCTGCATTTGCATGATGTGGTCTCAAGTTCAAGGAAGAATGAGGTTTCCTTCCAGAGAATGCCACTCTTCCAGCATACCCTAGAGTACGAAACAATCAGCTACAAGAACAAGTTAACTCTATCTACGCTGACTTGAAAAGATGCCAATGTTTACGAAGTGACAAAAGCAACGTGTCCAAACTGAAAACAGCCACTTCAACAGTGGTCCAAAGTAGCATTGCTCACAATAGCTAAAGATTGGAAACACTCAAATGCCCATAAACAGATGAATGGATAAACAAAAATGTGGTGTATGAACACAATGAAATAGTAATCAGCCATCAGAGGGATGAACTTTGAAACAATAGGCCAAGTGAAATAAACCAGACAAAAGGGCAAATACTGTATGAGTCCACTCGTGTGAGATATCTAGAATCACCAGAGATTAGCAAGGTGGGAAGGCACAGCCATTGCTTGATGGGTCTAGAGTTTCTATTTGAAATGATGAATATGCTCTATGCATATTATATGATGGCCACGTAATACTAATGTGATAAATGTCACTGCACTGTACACATAAAAGTAGCTAAACTAGCAAGGCATGGTGGCACATGCCTTTATTCCCAGCACTCAGGAGGCAGAGGTAGGAGGATCACTGTGAGATAGAGGCCACCCTGAGACTACATAGTGAATTCTAGTTCAGCCTTGGTTAGAGCATGCCCCTACCTTGAAAACAAACAATCAATCAAACAAACAAAAAAGTATGTAAATTGGGCTGGAGAGATGGCTTAGCAGTTAAGGTGCTTGCCAGCAAAGCCAAAGGACCCAGGTCTGATTCCCAGCACCCATGCTGCCAAATGCACAAGGTGGCATATGCATCTGGAGTTCATTTGCAGTGGCTAAGGCTTTGGCATGCCCATTCTCTCTCTATCTCTATCTGTCCCTCTTTCTCTCAAATAAGTAAAATATTAAAAATAAAAAGTACCTAAACTGATAAATTCGATGCTAGGTATATTTTGTCACACTAAATCTCTTAAAATTTATTTAAAAAATTTTTTTATTTGCAAGGAGAGAGAGTGAGGGAAAGGGAACAGGCATGCCAGGGCCTCTTGCCAGTGCAAGTGAACTCTAAATGCATGTGCTACTCTGTGCATTTGGCTTTATGTGGATACTGGGGATTTGAACCTGGTCTACCAGGCTTTGTAAGCAAGTGCCTTTAACCTCTGAACCTTCTCTTCAGCCCCCACAGTAAATCTTTAAGAATAAAAAAATGATGTCTTCATGTGTGTATATGTACAGCTGTATATGCACACACATGTTCTATGTTACAGTAATAAATTCACACAAGATTTTCTGTGGGATACATAATCATTAAGAAGTGAGGGGGTATTTAAATATGCACCCCCAAAAGATATCTCAAAAGTGTAACTGCCTGAGCATGGTGCTTATGTCTTTAATTCTAGCACTTGAGAGGCCAAGATAAGAGGATTGCTGTGAGTTTGAGACCAGCCTGAGACTACATAGTGAGTTCCAGATCAACCTGGGCTAGAGGAAGACCCTACCTCAAAAAAACAAAAGAATAAAGTGTGACTGTTTGAGCCCCTGTTTTCGATTTTGGCATACTGTTTTTGTTGCTTAATAAATGTTGGTATCTTTTCAAGTCAGTATAGATGGTGTTAAATTATTCTTTAGTGAACTGCCTTCTGAGGTTTGAGAACCTATCTGGGAGTGGGGCTGTGAAAGTGTACTTAGTTAAGGTGAGTTCATTCTGGAATAGGGTGGGCCTCTGTTCCAACATGACTTGTGTCTGTGGAAGTGCTTGGCCAGTGAAGGCAGGAACACAGGGAGAATGCCATGTGAAGATAGGGGAGTGAACTGATGTATTAACAAGCCAAGAAATGCTACATATCTCTCCAGAACTAGGCCAAAGCTAGGAAGGACTTTTTAACAGGGTTTAATAGTTTGGCCCTGTTGGCCATTTGATTTCAGGATTCTACCCTCCAGAACTATGAGAGAATGAACTTCTGTTTTCATAAACTGCCTATTTTAAGGGTTTATGTTGTGGCAGTTCTAAGGAACCAATATCAAGAGCTTTTATTATTATTATTATTATTATTATTATTATTATTATTATTATTGGTGTGAGGGGGCTAGATTTGTTATAGTGGTATGTTTTCCTTTTGCATCCCTTCCAAAAGTCACTTAAAGGATTAGTTACCAGCAGCATGAAACTTAAAGCTACAATGTAACACCACTAACCCTCCATCAGAATGGCAAGGTGGAAAGACAAGCCAGGGTTTTTTTTTTTAATTAAATTAAATTAATTTATTTATTACATTTTTTTGTTTATTTTTATTTATTTGAGAGTAACAGACAGACAGAGAAAGAGGGAGAGAGAGAGAGAGAGAGAAAAAACAGAGTGAGAGAGAGGGAGAGAATGGACGCACCAGGGCCTCCAGCCACTGCAAACAAACTCCAGATGCATGCACCATCTTATACATCTGCCTTGTGTGGGTACTGGGGAATCAAGCCTCAAACCAGGGTCCTTAGGCTTCACAGGCAAGTGCTTAACTGCTAAGCCATCTCTCCAGCCCATTTTTCAATTTTTTGGTTGTCTGAGATAGGGTCTCACTGTAGCTCAGGCTGACTTGGAATTCACTATGTAGTCTCAGGGTGGCCTCAAACTCTCAGCGATCCTTCTACCTCTGCCTCCCAAGTGCTGGGACTAAAGGCGTGTGCCATCATACCTGACAAGTCAGGGTTTTTGAGGGTGCAGTATGTCTGGGATCCTCAGGAACTATAACACGATCACAGATTGGTACACATGGGAAACCAGCAGTAGCTGTTCAAGTTGTGCACACAACTCTCTTCCTTACCGTATACACAGACTTCCTCCTTCCAAAGACATCCTTAAAAAGTGAACATCGACTTCCGGGTAAGATGGTGGAATACTAGCCACACCAAAGCAGTCTAGGGAGAGAAATAAACAGAAACACAGCAAAATACACTCTTCTCCTGAAAAGTGAAGGTGTATAAGTTATTATCAACCACAGCAGAGAAGCACGAGAGCCCAACACCTTCCAGAAAGGAGGAAACCAGCCAGGCGTGGTGGTGCACGCCTTTAGTCCCAGCACTCAGGAGGCAGAGATAGGAGGATTGCCATGAGTTTGAGGCCACCCTGAGAATACAGAGTGAATTCCAGGTGAGCCTGGGCTTAGAGTGAGACCCTACCTCGAAAAACCAAAAAAAAAAAAAAAAAAAAAAAAAAAGGAAGAAACTGGCCAGAATCTTCCTGAGGCACTAACGCTAATCTGTGAGTCTACCTGTTGGGCTTCACAGGCACAGGAGCAGAAACAAGGTGAGGGGGTTTTCCGCTCACATCAGCCTCCTTGCAAAGGGAAGAAACCTGAAAGGGACAATACCAGAGATACCAACTGAGCAGCTGCTGAAGGAGATACAAATGGAACCAGCTGAGCAGCTCTGGTACAACTCCAGGCACCCAGCAAAATCCTCCATCCCCCCACTGTCAAGGCCATGAATGTCTGGAGAATTCACTCACCCTCTGACTGCCCCACACTAACAGCGATCAAGGTATGTGTTCAGCATTGGTGAGATTAGAAGCCATCCCAAAAGGTAATAGCTTCCTTATACAAAACCAAATACATGAGCCTGTACTCAAAGTGCTTATCTCTCTTTCCATGTCAGGAGAGGTTATGCATGACATTTGAATATTCTTGGTTGCTTTTACACTTCTCAAATAAGCTGTATTTTGGTGTTGACTATTGTTGCCTTTGATGTTTCCCAATTTTTAGAGCCTTTGACTTTTTCTTCTGTCATTATTGGGGCAGGGACTGACTGGCCCCAGGCTGACTTGGAATCTGTTTCAGACTAGATATCTCAGCCTCCTAGTTGACAGGTTTAAGGGTGTGGGACAACATTCTTGGTTTTACTAGATTATCTGTTTAGTTTAATCCCATGCTTGTATAAATACTCTGTGCTGGCTTTGATGGAATGTCTATAACGTTTAGTTGAATTTTAGAATTTGCCAGTAATTTGCTTCATGCAGTCTACTACAACACTTGAATAGCAGGCAAACTCAACACCTAGGGTCACTTTTGCTTTTTCCCTTGGAGTATAAGAGCTACACCTGCCACCTTAAATTTCTGCATTGAAGATATATAAAGTCATATTTATATAGCTAAGAATAATGCAGATAATTAGAAAACCCAAGTATCAAATTAACTCAAGATGCAAAAATCTCAGCCAGGTGTGGTAGCACATGCCTTTAATCCTAGCTCTTGGGAGGCAGAGTTCGGAGGATTACTATGAGTTCAAGGCCACCCTGAGACTACATAGTGAGTTCCAAGTCAGCCTGGGCTAAGAGTGAGACTCTACCTTGAAAAACCAAAAAAAAAAAAAAAATGCAAAAATCTCTACAATACAAGAAAACAAAATATCAAGATAATACAATTCCATCAAAAATTGTAAATCCATCAGAAGAGATTGCTTTAGATGAAATGCCTGAAAAAGATTTAAAAGAAATGATTATATCTATGTTTAAAGAAATCAAAGAAGAAAACCAACTCTTGAAGGAATCCCAAGAGAACAAAGGAAACCAACGTAATGATTTAAGTAGGTCAATACAACACATGAGTAAGGAAATAGAAATAATAAAAAAAATAACAGCCAGGTGTGGTGGTGCACACCTTTAATCCCAGCACTCAGGAGGCAGAGGTAGGAGGATCACTGTAAGCTCAAGGCCACCCTGAGACTACATAGAGGATTCCAGGTCAGCCTGAACTAGAGTAAGACCCTACCTTGTAAAACAAAAAAACAAAAAAAAATCAGAAATACCACAAATGAAAAACAGAGTAAGTCAAATAGAAAACACGACAGAAAATCTCACCAGTAGAATGGAGAGGACAGAATATCTAAACTAGAAGCTGATCTAATACAGCTCTAATACAGTGCAACAAATTGAAAGACAAACTAATAGGAAGGCATGAATGGGAATTTAAAGACATTTGGGATACTATGAAGAGATCAAACATAAGAATTCAGGGCACAGTAGAAGAATTTCACTCCAAAGGTATAACAGGTATTTTCAACAAAATCATAGAAGAAAACTTCCCCCAAGTAGGGAAAGTGATGTCAATAGAGATACAGGAAGTCTATAGAATGCCAAACAGACAAAAGGAAAGAACCTCCCACTGTCATATTATAATGAAACTACAAAACACACAAAGCAAAGAAAATATATTGAAAGCAGTTAGAGAGAAAAATTAAGTCACATACAAAGGCAGGCCCATCAGGATAATAGCAGATTATTCAACACAAACTTTAAAAGCCAGTAGGACTTGGAATGATGTATTCCAAGTTCTGAAAGATACAAATGTCAACCAAGGTTGCTTTATCCTGCAAAGCTATCCATTCAAATAGAGAAATAAGGACATTCCACAACAAAAGCAGGCTAAAGGAATATTTGAAGACCAAACCAGCTCTACAGAAAATACTTGAAAGGATCCTCCATGCTGAAGAGGAAAAAAAAGCACACCTGGAAAAAATAAACCATACTCAAATACTAGTTAATACAAGAGAGCAAAGGTAAAACCAGAGGCACTACAAAACAAGAAAAATGGCAAAAATAAACACACAACTTTCAATAATAACTCTTAATATCAACAGCCTTAATGCCCCAACCAAAAGACACATGTTTGCAGACTGGGTTAAAAAGCAGGATCCTTTGATTTGTTGCCTCCAAAAAACTCACCTTTCTACAAAAAATGGACACTACCTTAGGATGAAAAGTTGGAAAATGGGGTTTCAAGCCAAAGGGCCTATCCTATTATCTGACAGGGTAAACTTCAGACCAACATTAGTTAGGAAAGATAAGAAAGGTCACTTTATATTGATTAAAGGAACATTCCAATAGGAGGACATTTTAATCCTAAACATATATGCACCTAACATGGGGTCTCCCGATTTCATCACACAAACACTATTAGAACTAAGGAAATACAGGAAATTGAAATAATTCCCATCTACAATGGGATCAAACTATAAGTCCTTAGCAATAAAAGCTATATAGCATACACAAAATTATGGAAACTAAGCAATACACTACTAAATGATGAATGGGTCAATGAAGAAATCAAGAAAGAAATAAAAAAATTCATAGAATTGGAGCCAGGTGTGGTGGTGCATGCCTTTAATCCCAGCACTCAGGAGGCACAGGTAGGAGGATCACCATGAGTTTGAGGCTATCCTGAAAATACAGAGTGAATTCCAGGCCAGCCTGAGCTAGAGTGAGACACTACCTTGAAAAACCAAAATAAATAAATAAATAAATAAATAAATAAATTCATAGAATCAAATGATAATAAGAACACAACATACCAAAACCTTTGGGACACAATGAAGGCAGTCCTAAGAGGAAAATTTATAGTTTTAAGTGCATATATTAAGGAATTCAGAAAGGTTGCAAGTAAACAACTTACTGCTTCACCTTAAGGTCTTAGAAAAAGAAGAACAAGGTAAACCAAAATTCAGTAGATGGGAAAAAATAATAAAGATTAGTGCAGAAATTAATGAAATAGAAACCAAAAAAAAAAAATCAAAAAATCAAAGAATCTGAGTCAAAGAGTTGGTTCTTTGAAAGGATAAACAAGATTGATAAACCTTTAGAAAATATGACCAAAAGAAAGAGAGAAAAGATACAAATTAATAAATTTGGAGATGAAAAAGGTACCATCACCACAGATACCAGAGAAATTAAAAAAATCATAGGAAGTTGGGTGTGGTGGTGCACACGTATAATCCCAGCACTTGGAGGCAGAGGCAGGAGTATTTCCATAAGTTTGAGACTACCCAGAGATTATATAGTAAATTCCAGTTCAGCCTGGGCTAGAGCACGACCCTACCTTGAAAAACAAAACAAACAAACAAAAAAAATCATAGGGACCTATTATAAGAACATATACTCCACTAAGCTTGAAAATCTGAAAGAAATGGATGATTTTCTTCATTTATGTGACCTACCAAAATTAAATCAAGATGAGATTAACCACTTATATAGACCTATAACAAGTATGGAGATCCAAGCAGTTATATATAAAAAAAATCTCCTTTTATAAGTATAAAAGGTGGGAATTCTACCAAACTCCTATGAAGCCAGTATCACCGTGATACCAAGACCAGACAAAGACAAAACAAAAAAGAAAATTATAGACCAATTTCCCTCATGAACATAGATGCGAAAATTCTCAACAAAATATTGGCAAGCTGAATACAAGAATATATCAGAAAGATCATTCATCCCGACCAAGTAGGCTTTATCCCAGAGATGCAGGGATGCTTCAATATTTGCAAATCAATAAATGTAATACGTTATATAAATGGACTGAAGGACAAAAATCATATGATCATCTCATTAGATGCAGAAAAAGCATTTGACAAAATCCCACATCCCTTCATGATAAAAGCCCTACTGAGACTGGGAATAGAAGGAACATAATAAAACATAATAAACCAACATAATAAAGGCTATTTATGACAAACCTATAGCTAACATAATACTAAATGGAGAAAACTTGAAGCTTTTCCACTAAACTCAGGAATAAGACAAGAGTGTCCTCTGTCCCTACTTTAATATAGTACTGGAAGTCTTAGCTATAACAATAAGGCAAAAGACACACATAAAAGGGATACAGATTAGAAAGGAAGAGATCAAGTTATCATTATCTGCAGATGATATGATTCTATATATAAAGGACCCTAAAGACTCTACCAGCAAACTGTTAGAACTGATAAACACTTATAGCAATGTAGCAGGATACAAAATGAACACACAGAAATCAGTATCCTTTCTATATGCTAACAACAAACACACAGAAGATGAAATCAGAGAATCTCTCCCATTCACAATTGCATCAAAAAAAAAAAAAAAAAAAAAAAAAAAACGGACCTTGGAATAAACGTAACCAAGGAAGTGAAGGATCTCTACAATGAAAACTTTAAAACACTCAAGACAGAAATTTGAGAAGACACTAGGAAATGAAAAGACATCCCTTGTTCTTGGATTGGAAGAATCAATATTGTGAAAATGGCAATCTTACCAAAGGCAATGTACACATTTAATGCAATCTCTATCAAAATTCCAATGGCATTCTTCATGAAAATACAAAAAAAAATCCAAAATTCATTTAGAAGCATAGAAAACCTCGAATATCTAAAACAATTTTGAGCAACAAAAATAAGACTGGTGGTATCACCATACATGATTTTAACCTATATTACAAAGCCATAGTAACAAAAACAGCATGGTAATTGTGTAAAAAACAGACATGTAGATCAGTGGAACAGAATAGAGGACCCAGATGTAAGTCCAGATAGCTATAGTTACCTAATCTTCAACAAAAATGTCAAAAATACTCACTGGAGAAAAGACAGCCTCTTCAGAAAATGGTGTTGGAAAACTGGATATGTATCTGCAGAAGGATGAAAATAGATCCTTATCTCTTCTATGCACAATAATTAAGTCCAAATGGATCAAAGACCTTAATATAAGACCCAAAACCCTGAAACTGCTAGAAGAAAAAGTAGGGAAAACCCTTCAACATATTGGTCTTGGCAAAGATTTTTTGAATATAACCCCAGTTGCTCAGGAAATAAAACCACTAGTCAACCACTGGGACCTCATGAAATTGCAAAGCTTTTGTATAGGAAATGACACTGTGAATAGAGCAAAAAGGCAACCTACAGCAAGGGAGAAAATCCTTGCCAGCTATACATGTGACAGAAAATTAATATTCAGGATATAGAAATAACTCAAAAAACTAAATAATAAGAAATCAAACAACCAAACTAAAAGTGAGCTATGAAACTAAATAGAGAATTCTTTTTAAAAAATATTTTAGGGCTGGAGAGATGGCTTAGTGGATAAGGCGCTTGCCTGCAAAGCCAAAGAATCCAGGTTCAATTCTCCAGGACCCACGTAAGCCAGATGTACAAGGTGGTGCATGAACCTAGAGTTTGTTTGCAGGAGCTAAAGGCCTCTCTCTCTCTCTCTCACTCTTCTATCTCTCTCAAATAAATAAATAAATAAGCCGGGCGTGGTGGCGCACGCCTTTAATCCCAGCACTCGGGAGGCAGAGGTAGGAGGATCGCCGAGAGCTCGAGGCCACCCTGAGACTACATAGTTAATTCCAGGTCAGCCTGGACCAGAGTGAGACCCTACCTCGAAAAACCAAAAAAAAAATAAAATAAAATAAAATAAAATAAATAAATAAATAAATATTTTATTTATTTATTTGAGAGAGAGAGAGAGAGAGAGAGAAAGAGGCAGAGAGGGAGAGAGAAAGAGGCAGAGAGAGAGAGAGAGAGAGAGAGAGAGAGAGGGAGGGAGAATGGGTGAGCAGCCAGGGCCTCCAGCCACTGCCAATGAACTCCAGGCACATGCGCCTCATTGTGCATCTGGCTTATGTGGGTCTTGGAGAATCGAACCGGGATCCTTTGGCTTTGCAGGCAAATGCAGCCCTAAATAGAGAATTCTTAAAAGAAGAAAAAGAAATGGAATAAGCATGTAAGAAAATGTTCTACATCCCTAGCCATTAGGGAAATGCAGATTAAAACTGTATTGAGATTCCATCTCACTCCTGTCAAAATGGCTACCATAATGAAAAAAAAATGACAATAAATGCTGGTGAGGATGCAGAAAAAGAGGAACCCTTCTGCATTGTTGGGAATGCAATCTGGTTCAGCCATTGTGGAAATCAGCATGGAGTTTCCTGAGACAGCTAAAAATAGATTTACCATATGACCCAGCTATACCACTCCTAGGCATATATCCTAAGGACTCATCTCACTACCTTAGAGATACCTACTCAACCATGTTATTGCTGCTGTAGTCACAATAGCTAGAAACTGAAACCAGCGTAGATGTCCCTCAATTAATGAGTGGATGATGAAGATGTGGCACATTTATACAATGGAGTTCTACTCAGTGGTAAAGAAAAATGAAATTATGAAGTTTGCAGGAAAATTGATGAATCTGAGAGCCGGGCGTGGTGGCATATGCCTTTACTCCCAGCACTTGGGAAGGAGAGATAGGAGGAGGATTGTCGTAAGTTCGAGGCCACCCTGGCACTACATAGTTAATTCCAGGTCAGCCTGGACCAGAGTGAGACCCTACCTTGAAACCCCCGCCCCCCCCCCAAAAAAAAGATGAATCTGAAAAGTTTCCTGTCTCAATACTAGACTTTGTCCCTTTCTCTTTGGCTCTGAAAACCCTGTTTCTCTTGTCTGTCCTCTCGTCATTTCACCGATAGGCATTGAACACCAGCTTAGGCAAAGCACTGTACTAGGCAGGGAGCACTTTGCTTCCTCTAGGAGGAGGGCAGCTCCGATCTTGAAAGCTTGGAAAACTCTGGAAGCTGCTTGTCAAGTGTTTCTATTAACCCTCTAGGCAGCTTCCTATCAGGGCTTCACTTCCCTCCTTGGCTTCTGCATGAAACATTTTGACACAGTCACCTCCCAGCTGGTGTTTCTGGCTTTTGCCCAAGAAAACCCTGCTTGCTGATCTCTGGTCTCTTGTTTTCCCCAGCTGTCCCTAATCTTTGAACTCTTAATCTGCCATTTTGGATACATTAGATTCTTTCAGGCTGTCTTCTCCCATCTCTTCGTTTAGAATTTGAGAAATTCTCTAAAGCTCCATTCCCAGCCCACAGGGACTCAGACTTACTCTGCTGTCAGGGCATTATTCACTATTATATTCCCTGAATATAATTATTGTTATATTACCCAAAGGATAGTTTACTTTCCTGTTTTGTATAAAATTTGTGTTGGCTACAAAATTTTGAAGAGTCAAAACTGATTTCAAAATCAGTTAGCCAGGTGTAGTGGCACATGCTTTTAATCCTAGCACTGAGGAGGCAGAGGTAAGAGGATCACTATGAATTTGAGGCCACCCTGAGACAACCTAGTGACTTCCAGGTCAGCCTGGGCTGCAGTGAAACCCTATCTCGAAAAACCAAAAAATGAAAAAAAAAAAAAAAAAAGAGAGAGAAAAGAAACAACAACAACAAAATAAATAGTTAAACAAATATCACCATTATTACACAGCCTTATCTGGAAGGCTCGTACTATGTAATAGGATAAGTAAATAACAATTCCAAATATTGAAAAATAGCAGGCAAAATCACTACTTCTGAATATAAAAGAAATCCAAATGATTGAATTAAAAATATTGAAATCAATGAGAGAATTGGCAGAATGACTGGGCATGATATAAATGTTTTTAAATCAACATTATATTAGTAATAATTATACATAAACATTTCTTTTAAAAGTGTTTTAAGGGATGGAGAATTGGCTCAGTGGTTAATGTTCTTGCCTGCAAAGCCTAACAACCCGGGTTTGATTCCCCAGTGTCCACATAAAGCCAGTTGCACAAAAATGACACATGCATCTGGACTTCGTTTGCAGTGGCTGGAAGCCCTGGCATGCCCATATTTTCTCCCCCCTTCTCCTCCTCCTCCTTCTTCTTTTGGTGTTTTGAGGTAGGGTTTCATTTTTGAGGTAGGGTCTTGCTCTAGCCCAGGCTGACCTGGAATTCACTATGTAGTCTCAGGCTGGCCTGGAACTCATGGCAATCCTCCTACCTCTGCCTCCCAACTGCTGGGATTAAAGAGTGCACCACCATGCCCAGTTATGTCCATATTTTCTGTCTGTCTCTCTTCTCTCTCTCTTCTTTCAAATAAATAAATAAAAATATTTTAAAGTGCTTTAAAATAGTAGCATGAGCAAATTTAATAAAAAATGCTTAGAATCTGTCTGAAGAAAGTACTAAAATTTTATTATAGGAAATAAAACATATCCTGAGTAGGTGGAGAAACATAACCCAAATCCTGCATGGTGAAAATGCCATGAAAATAAAATCTTCCCCAATTTAATATAAAAAATCTCACCAAGAACTCCATAATGAAAGGGATATTAAAAAATTCAAAAATTTCAAGTGGATGTTGAACAAGAATAACAAAACACAGCCTGCTATGCCACATATTTTTAAAATGTGCTATGAAATAAAAAATAGCGTAAGAAAAAAAAAATAGCATAAGAGCTAGGCATGGTGGCACAGGCCTGTAATCTTTGCACCCAGGAGACTGAAGCAAAGTAGAAGCTGGCCTGGACTACAAAGTGTCACCCCGTCTCAAAAACATTAGTATGGCCTATTGATAATATATTATACTTTTATAGTCCTAGAGAACAGGGTAGTATCAATGAGCCACTTGATGGGACATCCCCAATCAAAATCAGATGCCATTGTCTCTGTGACCCTGAGCTATCCTCATTCTTTTCCCTTACCTTGGCCCCAGAGTCAGGCAACACACTCATGAGAGTTGCTTTCTTTTGTAGGCAGGTTGTTAGGGACACAGACCCAAGCAAACGTAAATGTCATCTGCCCTGATGAGGTTAGAAGGCAGCTCCATTCTGAACCCAGATTCAGCAAGATGGCCTTTGGGGCAATCTATTCTCTTCCTGGTTCTTCCGCCTTCTAGGAATTTTTGGTACCCCTCCTCAACCCCCTCCATGCAGGCAGGCTTCTTTTTGCACCTCCCTGACCCACCAATCAAGGTTACTATATACATTTAAAACTTAATTATAACAGCACATTCCAACTCAGTACCTAATTTACATATAGGAATGGACCAGTCAAACTCCTCACTTCACAAAAATCCCATTCCAGAATGCTGGCCCACCACCACTCATTTTCTTTTGGGACCCTTTTTGTTTCTTTTTACTTTAAAATAAAATTTTGCTTGCTTGTCCTTCAACTGACCTTGATCAACTTTTTTGTTTGTTTGTTTTTATTTTTCAAAATAGGGTTTCACTGTAGCCCAGGCTGACCTGGAATTCACTATGTAGTCTTAGGGAGGCTTCACACTCACAGTGATCCTCCTACCTCTGCCTCCCAGGTGCTGGGATTAAAGGTGTGCACCACCATGCTCGATGTGATCAACATTTAAAAAAAAAAAAGATTATTTATTTATTTATTTGAGAGAGTGAGAAAGAGGCAGGTCAAAAGAATGAGTGCAACAGGGCCTCCAGAGACTGCAAACAAACTCCAGATGCATTTGCCACCTTGTGCATCCTGTTTATGTGGGTCCTGGGGAATCAAACCTGGGTCCTTAGGCTTTGTAACAAAGTGCCTTAACCACTAAGCTATTTCTCTGGCCCACCTTTTTCTTCCCTTCCTTCCTCCCTCCCTCCCTTCCTTCCTCCCTCCCTCCTTCCCTCCTTTCCTTCCTTCCTTCCTTCCTTCCTTCCTTCCTTCCTTCCTTCCTTCCTTCCTTCTTTTTTTAAATTAATTTTTTTTGACACCTTCTATATTTACATACAAAAAACATATATTTCCCTCCCCTCCCCTCCCCTCCCCCCATTCCATTTTAGAACACCAATCTCCATCATATCCCTCCCTCTCTCCATTAGTCTTACTTTTAATTTGATGTCATCATCTTTTTCTTCTATTTTGAGGGTCTTGCGATGGTATTGCTAGGCACTGCAAGGCCTTCCTTCCTTCCTTCCTTCCTTCCTTCCTTCCTTCCTTCCTTCCTTCCTCTTTCTTTCTTTCTTTCTTTTATTTTATTTTCTTTATTTTTCTTTTATTTTTTTCGAGGTAGGGTCTCACTCAAGTCCAGGCTGACCTGGAATTCCCTATGTAGTCTCAGGGTTACCTCGAACTCACAGTGATGCTACTTCTGCCTCTCAAGTGCTGGGATTAAAGGTGTGCACCACCATACTGGCTCAGGAAATATATTTCCACGTAATACATGTATTGCCAGGTTCTTACAGTCAGTTCATAGCTCTTTCTTTTTTTGGTAATAACACAGACTGGACAGAACCTCAGCCCCCATGACCAGGTGAGCAAATATGGTGCCGTAATCGTCACTGCTGTGCATTGTGACTGAGTGTTCACTGAGTCACCTGAAGTGGCAGGCGTAAGGTGGAGGTAGAGCAAAGCCACACTGATCTCTCATCCAGCTGTCTACACAAACCAGTGCTATGGTGGGTTTGGGGTTGTTTGTAGTATTTTTGTGCTTTTGTTGTCGACTTTGTTTAGAATAATCAACAAGGGGCAGAGGAGATGGCTTGGTGGTTAAAGGTGCTTGCTTGTAAAGCCTGCTGGCCCAAGTTCAATTCCCTAGTACTCACATAAAGCCAGATGCTCAAAGTAGCTCATGTGTCTGGAGTTCATTTGTAGCAGCAAGAGGCCCTGGAGTGCCCATGCTTTCCCTCTCTCTCTCTCTCTTTCTCAAGTCAATAAATAAAAATATTTTTGAAAAACAAAGTATAATTCATGGGCATGGTGATGCATACCTATAATCCCAACACTCAGAAGGCTGAGATAGGAGAATCATGGGTTGGAAATCAGCCTTGGCTGCACAGTGAGAGCCTGTCAAAAACAGAAAGAAAGAAAGAAAGAAAGAAAGAAAGAAAGAAAGAAAGAAAGAAAGAAAGAAGAAAGAAAGAAAGAGGGGAGGGAGGGAGGGAGGGAGGGAGGAAGGAAGGAAAGAAGGGAAGGAAGGAAGGAAGAGGGAAAGAAAGAAAGAAAGAAAAAGGGAAAGAGAGAGAGTGGGAAGGAGAGGAAGGGAAAAGGAAGGAAGAAAAAATGGGGAATGGCCAGGCGTGGTGGCACACGCCTTAAATCCCAGCACTTGGGAGGCAGAGGTAGGAGGATTACCATAAGTTCGAGGCCACCCTGAGACTACATACTTAATTTCAGGTTAGCTTGGGCTACGGTGAGACCTTACCTTGAAAAAACAAAATAAATAATAAATTTTAAAAAAGGGGTAGGGAAAAGGAAGAAAAGGAAGGAAGGAAAGAAGAAAGATAAGAAGGGAGGGAGGAAGGGAAGAGTGTACTAGGGTGATGGCTCAGCGTGGTAGAAGGACTTGCCACCCAAGCATGAGGATCTGAGTTTGGTCCTTTGCACCCACATAAAAAGCCAGGAGTGGCCCTGCATGCCTATAACCCCAGACCTAATGTGAGGGGTGGTGAAAGAGAATCACTGGGTTCATGAGCTCTGGGGTCAGAGAGAGACTTGGTGTCAAGGAAACAGAATGGAATGACAGAAGAGGACTGCTGATATTCTCTTCTGGCATCTGCATATGTTCACATGGGGTATGCACATCTGGACACACACGTGCGTATACTAGACATACATGCTACACAAATCCACAACTGTCACCAAAAGCAAAGGAGGGAAAGGACGGCAAATGAAAAGCTTCAATAAGGCATGATTGGTGCTGTTTTGACCCTAAGTTCAATGGTAGTGAATCGACAACAACAATAAATGAGATGTCTTTAAATAGAACACACTCCAGGGGGGGTGTCACAACAGGTGGAAGGATTACTTGATAGGAAATCATGCTGGGAGTGGTGGCGCACGCCTTTGATCCCAGCACTCAGGAGGCTGAAGTGGGAGGGTTGCTGTGAGTTCCGGGCCAGCCTGAGACTAGTTCCAGGTCAGCCTGGGCTAGAGCAAGACCCTCCCTGGAAAAATCAAAACAAGAAAATCATAAAACTGGTCAATGAAAATGTGAACAGAAGCTTATGGGAACCTGAATCTATATTTCCCAAGGAGCAATATATGTAGATAGTATTTGCTGACTCACTGTCAGTGCTGACTATAGAATGTAACTGCCACTCCATGAAAAGCAGCTGCTTACCATACAATGGGTATTCTTTGGCCATGAAAAGGAATGAAGTCCTTATAGATGCTATAACATGAATGACTCTTGAAAATAGTATGCTAGGGCTAGGGAGATGGCTCAGTGGTTAAAGGCACTTGCTTGCAAAACCTGCCAGCTTGGGTTCAATTTCCTAGGATGCATGTAAAGCCAGATGTGCAAAATGATGCATGCATCTGGAGTTTGTAGCAACAAGAGGTCTATTATCATTCTCTATCTCCCTCTCAAATATATTAACACATTCAAACAAGAAAATTTTATGCTAAATGAAAGAAGTCAGACAAAAAAGGAAACCATGTACTTCTCTGTATGTATGTTCAGAATAGGCAAATTCTTAGAGACAGAAAGTACATTGGTGATTGCTAGGACCTGGGGGAAGGGAAATTGGGAATGACTGTTGATTGATACAGTTTTTTTCTTAGAGTGGTAAAAATGGTCTACATTGATATTACACTTAAAACCCCTGCATTTGTACATTTTAAGAGGCTGACTTTTATGCCATGTGAACTGAAATACTATTTATTATTAATAAAATCAGTGCTGAATATAAATGGTATTTGATATATTTTAAATATTATTAGAAATTAAAATTAAAACTGACTAGGACAATATTTATTTAGTCAGTCATTTTCACCCCTTTAAGAGAATATACTAGAAATTTATTATAAAATAAAATATACTTCTCTCTTTCTCCTTGCAAATAAATAAATAAAATACTTTAAAATAAAATACGAAATTATTGACAGAATGCTGGTCTCACAACTCATAACCTACAGCGCCATGGTGAATACCAGCAATCCCACTAAGGAGAGGGGGCAGGGAGGAGGGGAATGATGGTACCACCATATGATATGTCCATACAAAGTTTCTACTTAAAAAATATGAAATTATCATAGAACCAGTAATTATATTCCTGGGCATTTATTCCACAGAAATGCCCTTCAAAATAACAAAATAAATTATATCAACATAATATATTTTCATTAAAAATGACTACTTTTTTTTTTCCAGGTAGGTCTCCCTCTAGGCAAGCCTGGCCTGGAATTCACATTGTACTCTCAGAGTGGCCTCAAACTCACAGGGATTCTTCTACCTCAGCCTTCCAAGTGCTAGAATTAAAGGCATGAGCCACCACACCTGGAAAAAATGACTACTTTTATTTATTTAAAAAATTTTATTTATTGATTGATTTGAGAGAGAGAAAGAGGCAGATAGAGTGAGAGAGAATGAGCACACACGGCCTTTAGACATTGCAAATAAACTCCAGATGCATGTATCAATTTGTGCATCTGGCTTACTTGGGTACTGGAGAATTGAACCTGAGTCCTTATGTTTCTAGGCAAGTACCTTAAACACCAAGCCACCTAAAATTAAAATGTTTAGTATGATAATTGGCATTATTTGACATTTTGGGAAGTGTCTTTGATATCTAATTCACTCAAAGATCTTTAGTCTCCTGTCTATTGAGGTATTCTCACTGCAATTTTGTGTTGAGCTGCATATTAGGAAGAAAATCTGGCTTTACACAGATACATTGTCAGAAAAGAGAGGAATGTTTTAACATATTTTAAGATATTTGTGACTATTCTTATTTGGTGCTAGACCAATATTTGATATGTCTCTCCCTCTCTCCATCTTTCTTCTTTCTTATTTAAAAAAAGATTCAAGCCGGGCGTGGTGGCGCATGCCTTTAATCCCAACACTTGGGAGGCAGAGGTAGGAGGATCGCAGTGAGTTCAAGGCCACCCTGAGATTACATAATTAATTCCAGGTGAGCCTGGGCCAGAGTGAGACCCTGCCTCGAAAAAACCAAAATAAATAAATAAATAAATTAAAAAAATAAAAATAAAAATAAATTCAACCTATAGCACTACTGCACAAAACAGTTTCTGGGAGATGGCTCAGTGGTTTTGCTGGGGGAGGTGTGTTGGGGGTGGGCTTAGGGGTTAGAGCCAGTTTTCCCTTGCCAGTGTTTGGCTCACTCTCATGCTGTGGTGTTCCGCCTGCTGTGGCAGAGGTGATGCCCATCCTTCTCACTCCTGTCAAAATGGCTACCATAATGAAAAAAATGACAATAAATGCTGGTGAGGATGCAGAAAAAGAGGAACCCTTCTGCATTGTTGGGAATGCAATCTGTTCAGCCATTGTGGAAATCAGCATGGAGTTTCCTGAGACAGCTAAAAATAGATTTACCATATGACCCAGCTATACCACTCCTAGGCATATATCCTAAGGACTCATCTCACTACCTTAGAGATACCTACTCAACCATATTATTGCTGCTGTAGTCACAATAGCTAGAAACTGAAACCAGCGTAGATGTCCTCAATTAATGAGTGGATGATGAAGATGTGGCACATTTATACAATGGAGTTCTACTCAGTGGTAAAGAAAAATGAAATTATGAAGTTTGCAGGAAAATTGATGAATCTGAGAGCCGGGCGTGGTGGCATATGCCTTTACTCCCAGCACTTGGGAAGGAGAGATAGGAGGAGGATTGTCGTAAGTTGAGGCCACCCTGGCACTACATAGTTAATTCCAGGTCAGCCTGGACCAGAGTGAGACCCTACCTTGAAACCCCGCCCCAAAAAAGATGAATCTGAAAATTTTCCTGTCTCAATACTAGACTTTGTCCCTTTCTCTTTGGCTCTGAAAACCCTGTTTCTCTTGTCTGTCCTCTTGTCATTTCACCGATAGGCATTGAACACCAGCTTAGGCAAAGCACTGTACTAGGCAGGGAGCACTTTGCTTCCCCTAGGAGGAGGGCAGCTCCGATCTTGAAAGCTTGGAAAACTCTGGAAGCTGCTTGTCAAGTGTTTCTATTAACCCTCTAGGCAGCTTCCTATCAGGGCTTCACTTCCCTCCTTGGCTTCTGTATGAAACATTTTGACACAGTCACCTCCCAGCTGGTGTTTCTGGCTTTTGCCCAAGAAAACCCTGCTTGCTGATCTCTGGTCTCTTGTTTTCCCCAGCTGTCCCTAATCTTTGAACTCTTAATCTGCCATTTTGGATACATTAGATTCTTTCAGGCTGTCTTCTCCATCTCTTTCGTTTAGAATTTGAGAAATTCTCTAAAGCTCCATTCCCAGCCCACGGGGACTCAGACTTACTCTGCTGTCAGGGCATTATTCACTATTATATTCCTGAATATAATTATTGTTATATTACCCAAAGGATAGTTTACTTTCCTGTTTTGTATAAAATTTGTGTTGGCTACAAAATTTTGAAGAGTAAAACTGATTTCAAAATCAGTTTAGCCAGGTGTAGTGGCACATGCTTTTAATCCTAGCACTGAGGAGGCAGAGGTAAGAGGATCACTATGAATTTGAGGCCACCCTGAGACAACCTAGTGACTTCCAGGTCAGTCTGGGCTACAGTGAAACCTATCTCGAAAAAACCAAAAATGAAAAAAAAAAAAAAAGAGAGAGAAAGAAACAACAACAACAAAATAAATAGTTAAACAAATATCACCATTATTACACAGCCTTATCTGGAAGGCTCTGTTACTATGTAATAGGATAAGTAAATAACAATTTCAAATATTGAAAAATAGCAGGCAAAATCACTACTTCTGAATATAAAAGAAATCCAAATGATTGAATTAAAAATATTGAAATCAATGAGAGAATTGGCAGAATGACTGGGCATGATATAAATGTTTTTTAATCAACATTATATTAGTAATAATTATACATAAACATTTCTTTTAAAAGTGTTTTAAGGGATGGAGAATTGGCTCAGTGGTTAATGTTCTTGCCTGCAAAGCCTAACAACCCGGGTTTGATTTCCCAGTGTCCACATAAAGCCAGTTGCACAAAAATGACACATGCATCTGGACTTCGTTTGCAGTGGCTGGAAGCCCTGGGATGCCCATATTTTCTCCCCCTTCTCCTCCTCCTCCTTCTTCTTTTGGTGTTTTGAGGTAGGGTTTCATTTTTGAGGTAGGGTCTTGCTCTAGCCCAGGCTGACCTGGAATTCACTATGTAGTCTCAGGCTGGCCTGGAACTCATGGCAATCCTCCTACCTCTGCCTCCCAACTGCTGGGATTAAAGAGTGCACCACCATGCCCAGTTATGTCCATATTTTCTGTCTGTCTCTCTTCTCTCTCTCTCTCTTCTTTCAAATAAATAAATAAAAATATTTTAAAGTGCTTTAAAATAGTAGCATGAGCAAATTTAATAAAAAATGCTTAGAATCTGTCTGAAGAAAGTACTAAAATTTTATTATAGGAAATAAAACATATCCTGAGTAGGTGGAGAAACATAACCCAAATCCTGCATGGTGAAAATGCCATGAAAATAAAATCTTCCCCAATTTAATATAAAAATCTCACCAAGAACTCCATAATGAAAGGGATATTAAAAAATTCAAAAATTTCAAGTGGATGTTGAACAAGAATAACAAAACACAACCTGCTATGCCACATATTTTTAAAATGTGCTATGAAATAAAAAATAGCATAAGAAAAAAAAATAGCGTAAGAGCTAGGCATGGTGGCACAGGCCTATAATCTTTGCACCCAGGAGACTGAAGCAAAGTAGAAGCTGGCCTGGACTACAAAGTGTCACCCCGTCTCAAAAACATTAGTATGGCCTATTGATAATATATTATACTTTTATAGTCCTAGAGAACAGGATAGTATCAATGTGCCACTTGATGGGACATCCCCAATCAAAATCAGATGCCATTGTCTCTGTGACCCTGAGCTATCCTCATTCTTTTCCCTTACCTTGGCCCCAGAGTCAGGCAACACACTCATGAGAGTTGCTTTCTTTTGTAGGCAGGTTGTTAGGGACACAGACCCAAGCAAACGTAAATGTCATCTGCCCTGATGAGGTTAGAAGGCAGCTCCATTCTGAACCCAGATTCGCAAGATGGCCTTTGGGGCACCTATTCTCTTCCTGGTTCTTCCGCCTTCTAGGAATTTTTGGTACCCCTCCTCAACCCCCTCCATGCAGGCAGGCTTCTTTTTGCGCCTCCCTGACCCACCAATCAAGGTCACTATATACATTTAAAACTTAATTATAACAGCACATTCCAACTCAGTACCTAATTTACATATAGGAATGGACCAGTCGAACTCCTCACTTCACAAAAATCCCATTCCAGAATGCTGGCCCACCACCACTCATTTTCTTTTGGGACCCTTTTTGTTTCTTTTTACTTTAAAATAAAATTTTGCTTGCTTGTCCTTCAACTGACCTTGATCAACTTTTTTGTTTGTTTGTTTTTATTTTTCAAAATAGGGTTTCACTGTAGCCCAGGCTGACCTGGAATTCACTATGTAGTCTTAGGGAGGCTTCAAACTCACAGTGATCCTCCTACCTCTGCCTCCCAGGTGCTGGGATTAAAGGTGTGCACCACCATGCTCGATGTGATCAACATTTTTTTTAAAAAAAGATTATTTATTTATTTGAGAGAGTGCGAAAGAGGCAGGTCAAAAGAATGAGTGCAACAGGGCCTCCAGAGACTGCAAACAAACTCCAGATGCATTTGCCACCTTGTGCATCCTGTTTATGTGGGTCCTGGGGAATCAAACCTGGGTCCTTAGGCTTTGTAACAAAATGCCTTAACCACTAAGCTATTTCTCTGGCCCACCTTTTTCTTTTTCTTCCCTTCCTTCCTCCCTCCCTTCCTCCCTCCCTCCTTCCCCCCTTTCCTTCCTTCCTTCCTTCCTTCCTTCCTTCCTTCCTTCCTTCCTTCCTTCCTTCTTTTTAAATTAATTTTTTTGACACCTTCTATATTTACATACAAAAAACATATATTTCCCTCCCCTCCCCCCCTCCCCCATTCCATTTTAGAACACCAATCTCCATCATATCCCCTCCCTCTCTCCATTAGTCTTACTTTTAATTTGATGTCATCATCTTTTTCTTCTATTTTGAGGGTCTTGCGATGGTATTGCTAGGCACTGCAAGGTCTTCCTTCCTTCCTTCCTTCCTTCCTTCCTTCCTTCCTTCCTTCCTTCCTTCCTCTTTCTTTCTTTCTTTTATTTTATTTTCTTTATTTTTCTTTTATTTTTTTCGAGGTAGGGTCTCACTCAAGTCCAGGCTGACCTGGAATTCCCTATGTAGTCTCAGGGTTACCTCGAACTCACAGTGATGCTACTTCTGCCTCTCAAGTGCTGGGATTAAAGGTGTGCACCACCATACTGGCTCAGGAAATATATTTCCACGTAATACATGTATTGCCAGGTTCTTACAGTCAGTTCATAGCTCTTTCTTTTTTTGGTAATAACACATACTGGACAGAACCTCAACCCCCATGACCAGGTGAGCAAATATGGTGCCGTAATCGTCACTGCTGTGCATTGTGACTGAGTGTTCACTGAGTCACCTGAAGTGGCAGGCCTAAGGTGGAGGTAGAGCAAAGCCACACTGATCTCTCATCCAGCTGTCTACACAAACAAGTGCTATGGTGGGTTTGGGGTTGTTTGTAGTATTTTTGTGCTTTTGTTGTCGACTTTGTTTAGAATAATCAACAAGGGGCAGAGGAGATGGCTTGGTGGTTAAAGGTGCTTGCTTGTAAAGCCTGCTGGCCCAAGTTCAATTCCCTAGTACTCACATAAAGCCAGATGCTCAAAGTAGCTCATGTGTCTGGAGTTCATTTGTAGCAGCAAGAGGCCCTGGAGTGCCCATGCTTTCTCTCTCTCTTTCTCAAGTCAATAAATAAAAATATTTTTGAAAAACAAAGTATAATTCATGGGCATGGTGATGCATACCTATAATCCCAACACTCAGAAGGCTGAGATAGGAGAATCATGGGTTGGAAATCAGCCTTGGCTGCACAGTGAGAGCCTGTCAAAAACAGAAAGAAAGAAAGAAAGAAAGAAAGAAAGAAAGAAAGAAAGAAAGAAAGAAAGAAGGGAGGGAGGGAGGGAGGGAGGGAGGGAGGGAGGAAGGAAGGAAGGAAGGAAAGAAGGGAAGGAAGGAAGGAAGAGGGAAAGAAAGAAAGAAAGAAAAAGGGAGAGAGAGAGAGAGTGGGAAGGAGAGGAAGGGAAAAGGAAGGAAGAAAAAATGGGGAATGGCCAGGCGTGGTGGCGCACGCCTTAAATCCCAGCACTTGGGAGGCAGAGGTAGGAGGATTACCATAAGTTCGAGGCCACCCTGAGACTATATACTTAATTTCAGGTTAGCTTGGGCTACGGTGAGACCTTACCTTGAAAAAACAAAATAAATAAATAAATTTTAAAAAAGGGGTAGGGAAAAGGAAGAAAAGGAAGGAAGGAAAGAAGAAAGATAAGAAGGGAGGGAGGAAGGGAAGAGTGTACTAGGGTGATGGCTCAGCGTGGTAGAAGGACTTGCCATCCAAGCATGAGGATCTGAGTTTGGTCCTTTGCACCCACATAAAAAGCCAGGAGTGGCCATGCATGCCTATAACCCCAGACCTAATGTGAGGGGTGGTGAAAGAGAATCACTGGGTTCATGAGCTCTGGGGTCAGAGAGAGACTTGGTGTCAAGGAAACAGAATGGAATGACAGAAGAGGACTGCTGATATTCTCTTCTGGCATCTGCATATGTTCACATGGGGTATGCACATCTGGACACACACGTGCGTATACTATACACACATGCTACACAAATCCACAACTGTCACCAAAAGCAAAGGAGGGAAAGGACGGCAAATGAAAAGCTTCAATAAGGCATGATTGGTGCTGTTTTGACCCTAAGTTCAATGGTAGCGAATCGACAACAACAATAAATGAGATGTCTTTAAATAGAACACACTCCAGGGGGGGTGTCACAACAGGTGGAAGGATTACTTTATAGGAAATCATGCTGGGAGTGGTGGTGCACGCCTTTGATCCCAGCACTCAGGAGGCTGAAGTGGGAGGGTTGCTGTGAGTTCCGGGCCCCTTCCATACCTATTCTCTCAATGTTTTGATCATGATGTGATGTTGTATTTTGTCAAAGGCCTTTTCTGCATCTATCGAAATGATCATGTGGTTTTTGTGTTTCAGCTTGTTTATGTGGTGTATTACATTGACAGATTTCCATATGTTGAACCACCCCTGCGTTCCAGGGATGAAGCCTACTTGATCAAGGTGGATAATGCTTTTGATGTACTGTTGAATTCTGTTTGCAAGAATTTTGTTCAGGATCTTTGCGTCTATGTTCTTCAGAGAAATGGGCCTATAATTTTCCTTTCTTGTGGCGTCCCTGCCAGGTTTTGGGATTAGGGTGATACTAGCTTCATAAAAGGAGTTATGGATCTCTCCCTGTTCTCCTATTGTGTGGCACAGTTTGAGAAGAATTGGTCTCAGTTCTTCCATGAAGGTTTGGTAGAATTCTGCTGAGAAACCATCTAGTCCTGGGCTCTTCTTTTTGGGGAAGTGTTTGATTACATCTTCTATCTCGAAGGGTGTGATGGGTTTCTTTAGGAAATTAATCCGCTCTGGGCTTAGCTTTGGTAGGTGGTATGTGTCTAGGAATTCATCCATTTCCTCCATATTTTCCTGTTTTATGGAGTAGAGGTTTTTGAAATAAGTCCTGATAACTCTTCCTATTTCGCTCATATCTGTTGTGATCTCTCCCTTTTCATTACTAATTTTGTTGATTTGAAGTGTTTCTTTTTTCCGCTTGATCAAATTGGCCAGGGTGTATCAATCTTGTTAATTTTTTCGAAGAACCAGCTCTTTGTTTCGTCAATTTTTTAAATTGTCCTCTTAGTTTCTAATTCATTAATTTTTTCTATGATTTTAATTATTTCTTTCCGTCTGGAGCTTTTTGGGTTGGCTTCTTCTAGCCTTTCCAATGCCTTTAGGTGAATGGTCAGGTTATTGGTTTGGGATCTTTCTATTTTTCTTATGATGGCATTTAGTGCTATGATTTTTTCACTAAGGACTGCCTTCATTGTGCCCCACAAGCTTTGGTATGATGTGTTCCCATTGTCATTGAGTTCTAGAAATTTTGCAATTTCATTCTTTATTTCATCCACAACCCATTTATTGTTTAAAAGTGTGTTGTTCAATTTCCAGGAGGTAATTCCTAGTGTACTTTTAGTTGTTAATTTCTAGAATTACAGAATTATGGTCTGATATCATGCAGGAAATTACTTCAATTTGCTTGAAAATATGGAGGCAGGCTTTGTGGCCCAGTACATGACCTATTTTAGAGAAGGTTCCATGTGCTGCTGAGAAGAATGTGTAATCTGTAGATTTGGGGTGGAGTATTCTGTATACGTCTGTTAGGTCTAGTTGCTCTATGGTGTTTTTGAGCTCTCTTACTTCTCTATTAATTTTCTGTTTGGATGATCTATCCATTCTTGATAGTGGAGTATTGAAGTCCCTGACTATGATGGTGTTGGTGTTTATTTCTGTTTTGTTGCCAAGTACATTTTGCTTTATGAATTGTGGTGCACCTCTGTTTGGTGCATAAATATTGATGATTGTGATGTCCTCTTGTTCGATTGTTCCCTTGATAAGTAAGAAGTGGCCTTCTTTGTCTTTTTTGGTTAATTTTGGTTTGAAGTCTATTTTATCTGATATAAGTATAGCTATGCCTGCTTTTTTCATATTTGTGTTTGCTTGGAATATCATTTTCCACCCTTTCACCCTAATTTTTTTGGTTTTGCAAGGTAGGGTCTCACTCTGGTCCAGGAAAACCTGGAATTAACTATGTAGTCTCAGGGTGGCCTCGAACTCTCGGAGATCCTCCTACCTAAGAAGGTGTCTGTCTTTAGTGGTGAGGTGGGTTTCTTGAAGACAGTAGATTGAGGGGTCCAGTTTTCTGATCCACCCTGTTAGCTTATGTCTTTTGATGGGTGAATTGAGGCCATTAATGTTCAGACATATTAGATTGAGGTTTGATTTAATACCAGCCATATTGTGGTGAGTTGTGGTCTTTGTGGGTTTTTTTTGGAGGTTTAAGGGGTTAATGTGGACTGCTCCTTGAGGGCTCTTGACAAAGAGACAGAAAAAGAAATAACTAACATCGTCCCATTTTCAAATGCAACAAAGAAAATAAAATACCTTGGAATAACATTAACTAAGGAAGTGAAAGACCTATACATTGAAAACATAAAAACTCTAAAAAAAAAAAAAAGAAAGAAATTGAGGAGGTCCTCAAAAAATGGAAAGACCTCCCATGCTCCTGGATTGGTAGAATTAACATTGTGAAAATGGCAATTTTACCAAAAGCACTTTATAGATTCAATGCAATGCCGGTAAAAATCCCAACTTCCTTCTTCAATGAGATAGAAAAAAAAATCTCAAAATTCATATGAAAAGGCAGAAGGCCTCAGATATCCAAGCTCATCCTCAGCAAAAGAAACACCTCTGGAGGCATCACCATACCTGATCTAAAGTTATACTACAAAGCCATTGTAATAAAAACAACATGGTACTGGCATAAAAACAGGAATATAGACCAATGGAACAGAATTGAAGACCCAGACTTTGGGTCAAGAAACTAAAGCTACTTGATATTTGACAAAGGCCCTACCAATGTAGAATGGAGAAAAGACAGCATCTTCAACAAATGGTGTTGGACAAACTGGACAACCATATGTAGGAAAATGAAACTCGACCCACACATCTCTCCATGCACAAAAATTAAGTCCAAATGGATAAAAGACCTTAATATAAAACCAGAAACTCTGCTACTACTGGAAGAAAAAAATAGGAGGAACCTTCCACGATATAGGAGTGGGGAAAGATTTCCTGAACAAAACCCCAGCAGCTCAGGAAATTAAACAATCACTCAACCATTGGGATCTCATGAAGCTGAAAAGCTTTTTCACTGACAAAAATATTATAACCAAAGCCAGCAGAATACCCACAGAATGGGAGAAAATTTTCACCAGCTATACAACTGACAAAGGCCTAATTTCTAGAAGCTACAAAGACCTCCAAAACCTAAACAATAAATCACCAAACAACCCACTCTCAAAGTGGGGCAGAGAACTGCACAGGGAGTTCTCAGAGGAAGAAATACAAATAGCAAAAACACATTTAAGAAAATGTTCAACATCCCTAATCATCAGGGAAATGCAAATTAAAACAACTATTGATTCCACCTTACACCATTAAGGATGGCTAACATTTAAAAAAAAACAATGAAAACAAATGCTGGTGAGGCTGCGGTGAAATAGGAACAAGTCTTCACTGTTGGTAGGAATGTAAAATGGTTCAACCACTATGGACAGCTATATGGAGACTATTGAAAAGGATGACCATAGACTTACCAATGGATCCAGTTATTCCCTTATTGGGCATTTACGCTAAAGGCACCAAGCCTAAGACCAGAGACATTTGCTCAACCATGTTTATAGCTGCTCAATTCATAATAGCAAAGAGCTGGAATCAACCCAGGTGTCCCTCACTAGATGAATGGATAACAAAGATGTGGAATTCTACGTAGCAGTAAGGAAAGATGAAATAAGGAAATTTGAAAAAAATGGTCAAACATGGAACAGATCATCCTCAGTGAGCTCATCCAAGCACAAAAAATAATCGTCGCATGGTTTCATTTATCTGTCACCCCTAACCGGATCCCACATGAAATGCGGCCAAACCTAATGAACACTCTGAGGATGAGACAAGAAGGAGGGTCAGATGGAGGGAGGGTAAAGGTGAGAGGGAATGAGAGGGTGGGAGGGAGGACAAGGGGGGATACAAATTGGGACCCAAAAGGAAAAATATACTACAAAACCCTTTACTCTGAACAACAGGCTAAAACAGTGATCCTTCAGCAGGCCTACAGAGGGAATACCCAAACCACAGGAACCTGGAGAGAACATGATGAAGGCCAACTTTAATCTTGTCCTGCTTCTCTTTCTCTTCTCTCTCCCTCGCACTCTCTCCCTCTCTTCTCTATACTCACTTTCTCTTTTACATTATCTATCTTTTTCCTCCCCCACCTTCCTAGGTACACACCTATAACTCCCAGTGCCAGCAGGTGGTTAACTTCCAAAATGAGCTGTTGATCTGAAATACCTACAAGGTTTCCCAAAAAAGACAGACTTCGGTCAGAGTACTTGGTGACCCACCAAAGGTTAATGGTAAGACCCTACTGTAGAAGACAGCACACATGTGTGAGACCAAACACAGAGAGACCTGGCCAGAATCTGGAAGAAGGTCAGTCCCCAGACAGTTAGCTAGTCTAGTACCAGTGGGTGCTACATGAGCAACTGGGGGAAAATGTCTGACATTGGTCCAAACAACTTTCAGTCTAAGATACCCAGCAGGAAACAAGCTGACGTAATGCTCATACACGTGCAGTAGTGGCAAACAGCCATGGTGGGTAACCAACTGCTCTTTATTTGGTTAATAAATCCACTCAGTGGAATGGAACTCATTGCTGGAACTGGGAAATAAGTCAAAGCCATGTACAAAAAATGAGCTCAGTCTCCAAGATCTAGATGCCACTAAATGTTGGCTAGAAGAGAGCCAATGCATATAAAATTCCCTCCAAAACATATATGGTTATCCCTTCTATCTAGTACTAACTTCTCTCTCCGTTGGAGAATTTGCTTATCTTTTTTCAGGTGGACAACGAACCTGAAGGGAGGATCAGTAACCACACCTCACGAGCTGAAACCATAGAAAAACGCAGGGGAAGGGCAAGAATACAACGTTCAAGGTGATCACAACACCAGAAAAAGGCTGAAGGAGATAAACATAGAGAACATCCAACTCCAACTACACCAGATATCCAGAGACACAGAGGCTCCCAAAACCTCATCAAGGAAGCAGAACTAAAATGATCCCAATGTGGCTCAGGGCAACTCACAGAAGAGGGGGTGAAAGATTGTTAGAGTCACAAGTTGGGGCATTATGCACAGAGACTGGGGCCTATCCACCGGAACTCTGGAGTAAACTCACCATACATGACCCACAGTCCCCACTGATGAGGGTCCCTTTGAAAGTGGGAGGACGGAACCCCTGCATTTGTACACTTTAAGAGGCTGACTTTTATGCCATGTGTGGTAGTTTGAATATATGTCCCCCAATATATTCAACGTTTTATTAGTTATAGTTTGCATCTGCAATCACCTTGCTAGAGGCAAGGTCACTGGGGGCCTGGTCTTAAGGTGTGATGATGGTTTGAGATTCCATTGTAAAGATATGCAAATGTGCCTAGCAGGAGTTCCTGAAGTGTGCTGTGTGACCTTTTGGCTGTAGTTTTGCTCTGTGTGCTGTGGTGGCTGGTTGGCTTTTGCTCTCTCTGCTCAGCTTTGTGAAGAGCAGGCTGCTTCTCCTGACTTTATGGAACTTCCCCTGGATCTGTAAGCTTCAATAAATAATATCCCTTCCTCCATAACTGTGCCTGGTCTGGAAGTTCATCTCAGCGAACCTGAAGCTGTCTGCAACACCATGTGAACTGAAATACTATTTATTATTAATAAAATCAGTGCTGAATATAAATAGTATTTGATATATTTTAAATATTATTAGAAATTAAAATTAAAACTGACTAGGACAATATTTATTTAGTCAGTCATTTTCACCCCTTTAAGAGAATATACTAGAAATTTATTATAAAATAAAATATGCTTCTCTCTTTCTCCTTGCAAATAAATAAATAAAATACTTTAAAATAAAATACGAAATTATTGACAGAATGCTGGTCTCACAACTCATAACCTACAGCGCCATGGTGAATACCAGCAATCCCACTAAGGAGAGGGGGCAGGGAGGAGGGGAATGATGGTACCACCATATGATGTGTCCATACAAAGTTTCTACTTAAAAAATATGAAATTATCATAGAACCTGTAATTATATTCCTGGGCATTTATTCCGCAGAAATGCCCTTCAAAATAACAAAATAAATTATATCAACATAATATATTTTCATTAAAAATGACTACTTTTTTTTTTCCAGGTAGGTCTCCCTCTAGGCAAGCCTGGCCTGGAATTCACATTGTACTCTCAGAGTGGCCTCAAACTCACAGGGATTCTTCTACCTCAGCCTTCCAAGTGCTAGAATTAAAGGCATGAGCCACCACACCTGGAAAAAATGACTACTTTTATTTATTTAAAAAATTTTATTTATTGATTGATTTGAGAGAGAGAAAGAGGCAGATAGAGTGAGAAAGAGAATGAGCACACCGGGGCCTTTAGACATTGCAAATAAACTCCAGATGCATGTATCACTTTGTGCATCTGGCTTACTTGGGTACTGGAGAATTGAACCTGAGTCCTTATGTTTCTAGGCAAGTACCTTAAACACCAAGCCACCTAAAATTAAAATGTTTAGTATGATAATTGGCATTATTTGACATTTTGGGAAGTGTCTTTGATATCTAATTCACTCAAAGATCTTTAGTCTCCTGTCTATTGAGGTATTCTCACTGCAATTTTGTGTTGAGCTGCATATTAGGAAGAAAATCTGGCTTTACACAGATACATTGTCAGAAAAGAGAGGAATGTTTTAACATATTTTAAGATATTTGTGACTATTCTTATTTGGTACTAGACCAATATTTGATATGTCTCTCCCTCTCTCCATCTTCTTTCTTGATTTAAAAAAAGATTCAAGCCGGGCGTGGTGGCGCATGCCTTTAATCCCAACACTTGGGAGGCAGAGGTACGAGGATCGCAGTGAGTTCAAGGCCACCCTGAGATTACATAGTTAATTCCAGGTGAGCCTGGGCCAGAGTGAGACCCTGCCTCGAAAAAACCAAAATAAATAAATAAATAAATAAATAAAAATAAAAATAAAAAAAAATTCAACCTATAGCACTAAACAGTTTCTGGGAGATGGCTCAGTGGTTTTGCTGGGGGAGGTGTGTTGGGGGTGGGCTTAGGGGTTAGAGCCAGTTTTCCCTTGCCAGTGTTTGGCTCACTCTCATGCTGTGGTGTTCCGCCTGCTGTGGCAGAGGTGATGCCCATCCTCTGCTCATGCCATGTGTGGTGGTTTGAATGGATATTCCTCAATAGATTCAGGAGATAGAGAGAGATAGAGAGCAAACAGACAGAGAACGGGTGCACCAGGGCCTCCAGCCACTGCAAATGAACTCCAGATGCATGCTACTGCTTGTGCATCTGGCTTCCGTGGGTCTGGGGAATTGAAACTGGGTCCTTTAGTTTTGCAGGCAAGCTCCTTAACCACTAAGCCATCTCTCCAGCCCCAGGAGTTTTTTAAAAATAATTTAAAATTTTATTTATTTATTTATTTGAGAGAGTGAGAGAGGGAAAGAGGCAAACACGCACACACACACACACACACACATGAGAGACAGAGAGAGAGAGGGAGAGAGAGAGAGAATGGACATGCCAGGGTACCTCCAGCCACTGCAAACAAACTCCAGACACATGTTCCACCTTGTGCATCTGGCTCACGTGGGTCCTGAGTAAATCAAACCAAGGTTCTTTGGTTTTGCAGGCAAACGCCTTAACCACTAAACCATCTCTCCAGCCCAATTCAGGAGCTTATTAAAGCTTGTAATTTAAATCTCCAGCTGACAGGCTGGAGGAGGTATCACTATGGGCAGATCTGAGGGTCCAGCCCTAAGGTGTGTGGGGGGAGTTCTAGTCAGAAGACATGCAAAGTGCCAGAGCTCATCTTGGGGTTCTCGGAGCATGCTTGCTTATGGATCTGGTGGTGGTATTTCTCCGTGTGGACCTGTGAAAGGGGGCCAACTTCTTCTGCCATTATGGAACTTTCCCTGGATCTGTAAGCTTCAATAAATCCCTTCCTCCCATAAACTGTGTCTGGTTTGGAAGTTCATCCCAGCAATGTGAAGCTGACACCATGTTTTCCCTTGCCATCATGGAAGTTCTTCTCAAGTCTGTAAGCCAAAATAAACAACTTTCCTCCCATCCAGCTACTTTTGGTCTGCTACTTTGTGCCAGCAATGAGAAGGTAACTCAAACAATTGCAAAGCCTGTTAGGCCCAATTTGATTCCCTAGCACCCACACAAAACCAGATGCAAAGTGGCACATGCATGGTACATGTGTGCCCCCCCATACAAATAAAAATAAATAAATAAATAGCCAGGCCTGGTGGCACACACCTTTAATCCCAGCACTAGGGAAGCAGAAGTAGGAGGATCACTGTGAGTTCAATGCCAGCCTAAGACTACAGAGTGAGTTCCAGGTCAGCTTGGGCTAGATTGAGACCCTTCCTCAAAAAAAAAAAAAAAAAAAAAAAAAAAAAAAAAAAAAAAAAAGGAGGACTGGAGAGATGGCTTAGCAGTTGAGGCACTTACCAACGAAGCCTAAGGACCCGGTTCAATTTCCTGGAACCCACGTAAGCCAGATGCACAAGGTGGCACATGTGTCTGGAGTTCATTTGCAGTGGATAGAGGCCCTGGCATGCCCATTCTCTCTCTCTCTATCTGCCTTTCTCTCAAATAAATAAATAAATAAATAAAATGTTTAAGAAAAAAAAAGAGAAAGAAATGATCCCTGAAAGTATAGTCTTCTCTCTCTCTGCCTCCTTCTTTCAAATAAACAAATAAATAATTAATTAAAAAACAATTAGCTGGGTATGGTGGCACACACCTTTGATCCCAGCATTTGAGAGGCAGAGGTAGGAAGATGTAGTAAATTCCAGGTCAGCCTGGCCTAGAGCGAGACCTTACCTCAAAAAAAAAAATAAAATAAAATAAAAATAAATAAATAAGTAAATAAGTAAATAAATAAATAAAAGGGCAAAAAGAGTGATGAACAGGGATACCAGACATTCAGTGCCAGCCATGGACAAGAAGGACATTGGAGGGAGGCTGTATGGGTATACACACACACACACACACACACACACACACACAAAAAAGAAAGAAACAGACCTAGCCTGGGAGCCCCAAACCTATTCATATCCTTTGTGTGAAAACTTCAAGAGGAAAACCAGTAAGATAATACATAGAGCCTAATATTTAATCTAAAATGAGTTTAACAGATGTTTCTGGAATTTGGGTTGATTTAACTTTTTTTTTTTTTTTTTTTTTTTGAGACAGGATCTCATCCATCATAGGCTCGCCTGGAACATACCTAATGGCGACCTTGAACTTCCGATCTTCCTTTCTCTGCATCCCAAGTACTGTTATTACAGGCATGCGCCCCCATGTCTAGTTTTTATGTGCTGTTGGGGTTCAACCCATGACTTCATGCATGCCAGGCAAGCACACTCCCGACCAAGCCACATCACCACCAGCCCTGTATTTAGTATCTAAACTTAACTTTTCAGTTTGGACTTGTTCAAGGACAGAGACCATTACAACAGGATCTGTCTCCAAGCACTTTAATTAATGAATGATTAGTTTATTGCAGTGTCAAGATTCAAACCCAGGGCCTCTACCGAGCTACAACTCCAGCTCTCCAACCTCTTTATTATATTATTAGTCTCTTGGCACATGCTGGGCAAGGGCCCTGCCACTGAGTGTGTGTGTGCATATATATATATATATATCCCAAACCTGCCCCAAACACTTCTCAGATATGTCCTTCCCTACTCTTTTCTTTTAATTTTATTTATTTGCAAGAAGAGAGAGCGAGAGAGAAAGAAAGAATATGGGTATGCCAAGGCCTCTAGCCACTGCAATGAACTCCAGCTGCACGCACTACTTTGTGCATCTGGCTTTACATGGTTACTGGGGAATGAACCCCAGTTGTTAGGCATTGCAGGCAAGCACCTTAACCACTGAGCCATCTCTCCATTCCATCTTTCTCTACTCTTAACACTGCCCCTGGAACCTTGCAGATGTTAAATAAGTGTAAGTCCAAGTGAATTCTCCTCTGGTCTGTCTCAGATTCTCCTGTATTAGGCAGGGAAGGGAGGTTTGGGGAGGAGGACACATAAAGTATTTGAAAAGAGAAATGGCCCAGGTGTTTTAGTGAGAGGCAAAAAAAAAAAAAAAAAAAAAAAAAAATCTGGGGCTGGGAGGATGGATGGCTTAATGGGTAAAGTGCTTACCTCACAAGCATGAGTTTGATCCCTAGAACTCACATAAAATGCCAGGCATCCGCTCTCCAATATCAAGCTCCCACCAATCGTGGGCTACAAGAAGGTCTACACATATGAAATTCTCTCTAAACTAATGATGGTTATCCCATTTATCTGGTGCTGACCTCTCTCTCTATTGGAGAATTTGCTTCTCTTTTTCAGATGGATGCAGAATCTAGGAGAGAATCAGCCCATCGCACCTCACCAGGACCCCAGCTGAAGCCATAGAGTTATTGGGGAAATGAGCAAGAGTGCTGCTTTCTCCATGAACCTGGTGCCAGCACAAGGGTGAAGGAGACAGACACAGAGAACACTCAACTCCCACCAGACCAGATATCCAGAGACACAGAGGCTCCCTAGACCTCATCACTGAAATAGACCTAAAACAAACCCAACATGGCTCAGGGAAATTCATGGAAGAGGGGGCAGAAAGATTGTTAGAGCCACAAGTTGGGACATTATGCACAGAGACATTACCTCTTTCACATAACTGATGGCTACCCCCACAATGCACCATCCACATTCCCCAATGAGGAGGGTCCCTTCAGAAGGGGGCGGACAGGGACGAGGCTAATGATGATACCAGCATACACACAATCTATATAACTAATAAAAATAAATAAATAAATAAAACAGAGGGGGGAAAAGGCCAGGCATCATGGTGCACACCTGAAATCCCAGCACTGAGGAAGTAGAGACACGTGGATCCCTGGAGTTCACTGGCCTACTTGGTGAGCTCTCAGCCATGGGAGGACCTGTCTCAACAGGAGATAGATGGTGTGCATGAGGAATAACACCTGCGACTGTCCTTTTGCGCACACACACACACACACACACACACACATGCATGCACACACACACACACACACACGACAATATCCAAGTTGAGAAAGAAGAAAAGCTAAAATGAATAATACTCTCAGATGAAAAACAGAACAGTTGGGTAAACAACAAATAATTTTTAGTATGTCCCGTGACATAATTGGAGTAAAGTTAAGAATTATAATTATAAGATTGGAGAGATTGCTCAGTAGTTAAAAGCACTGCTTGCAAAGCCTGACAGCCTGAGTTCAATACCCAGTACCCACATAAAGCCAAATGCACAAATTGGCACATGCGTCTGGAGTGTGTTTGCGGTGGTTCTCTTTTTATTATGTTTCTTCTGGTGGCAGAGGGTTACCAACACTTTCTTTATGTCGCTGTTTCTCTTCAGTAACCAAGACAAGCAAAACAAAGTACAACTAACTGCTTATTCAGAAAGAAATCTCGGATTGTTCCTTAAACCTGCTCCAGGCAGCGGATACAGACTTTTGAGTGATGTGGAAAATATGAAAAATGCCTGGCCAGGATACAAAACCCCAACTGATCTTCCGTGATGGCAAAAGCAGAAACGGGAGCTCGACAATAAAAATAAATGTCTGTGTGGCTGATGGTGCCTCTGCTGGCTCTGGGAGGGTCGAGGAGGTCTCGGAAGAGAGACCATTATCTGTGTGGTCATCGCTCTGGGACAGGGGACAACACAGCTTTTACTCAAAGGCTGTCCCTCCATTGTTGGCTGATTGATTGAAAAAGGCAAGTGGGGCCGCCCAGCCCTGCCAAGTGCTTTCTTCTGGCTCTGCTCTCCCTGGGTGCCTGGAGTGTTGACGCTCTGTAGCCTCACCTGCTGCTCTGTTGGGACAAAGCTGGCGTCTTGCAGCCGCTGTCACTCGTTGTTCCGGCTGTCCTGAGTGTATAAACCCTGCTACTCCCATCTGCCCAGCCACCTGCCTCCTTGTCTTGAAATACCTTCCTACCACTCCACCAATTCTGGGAATCTTGCGCAAATTATTGCCACCCACTGGCCTCCAACTGCTCCAGTGCTCTGTCCCAAGCCACTCTGAAAATGACGACATCTCATTTCTCTTGATTGTTCACAGTCCCAACACAGGGGAAGCACAGGCTTCTTGCATCAGGTCAGGGCGGTTATTTACTGGCTTTGTCACGTTTCAGCTGTGTGACCTCTGACCTTAGCAGTCACGATGACACTGAGCTGCAGAGTTCTTGCAGTGTGCCAAGCATGTGCTCAACTCTCGACATGCTTCGTTTTGTCTTATCCCCATGCTAAAGCTGTGAGACACACAATTATTCTCCTTGTTTTACAGATAAGAAAGCGGAGGCTTGGAGGTTAGGGACTTGATGGAGATGAAATAGCTCTTTAATGGTGGAACCCCCAAAGGGTTAAGCTGCAAGCTTAGACTCTATTACCCAAACACAGGACTAGGTATCTTATTTATTACAATGAAAAGCCCAACAAAGTGTGTGTTGTCCACATGGTACTTATAGGAGAATAAGGGCCACAGAGTTGAAGTGATTTCCCTATGACCCTGCCTGGAGGATGCAGGCACAACTGGCTTCAGCCCCCTGCATGCTAGCTCCTCATCTTCCGCCAGCACCTTCTGGACAGGAGGCTGACATCACCCTTAGGGTGGGGAAAGGAGCACACGGTGCTTTAAAAATCCGCAAGATGCTGGCGATGCCAGGTCCACACCAATGAAACAAAAATTATTTGCTTCTGATTATAGGGCTTCCTAGAGTCTTTAACACCGTGCAAAGAGTGCTCTGAGAGCCTTCAGAAAAGGATTTACTAGGCAGTCCTCGCAAGTTTATTTGACCATAAAGCTTCCACCTATTAACACATTTTTGCAGTCGTGTTTTGCAGAACACGGATCTGGAAGGCATTGCACAACAGGTTTTCAGTGTGGCACGCACCGATAAGGATACAGGGGTACAATTGTTATTGCTGCTCCTGCTGCTGCTGTTTAAGAGTCCCAAGGCAGTGCAGACCAGCTTGATGGTACCCAGAAGTCCAGCCCCCAGTAAACTCTAGCTCCCAGCAAGAGTTTCTAGTTGGCATCTGCCTTAGGACAGGTAGGCATTTGGCATGCCAGGATGTTTGTTAACTGACGTTTGCTATATATTGTGTGTATTCTAGGTTGCTTCATTTTCTCTTCCGCACAATCGTAAGTTCTGTTGTAGCGTCTCCAAGAAGCTAGTGGTCCCTTTCAGCAATGAATTAGGAGCTGTCTTGCGTGAACAATGCCACTTGACAGAGGTGATGGTGTGTGACACATAAAGTCACTGCAGCTTCGCCTTGGTCTCTTGAATTGCTGGAGAAGCCAGCCACCATGTTGTGAACATACACATTTTGGGGAGAGACCTATTGGAGAGAAGTCAACCTGCCCATCATATGTGCCATCTTAGAAGGGTTCCTCTAGCCACAGTCAGACTTTCAGAGAAGCGCACATCCCAGTTGACATCTGACCGTGACCTCATAAGAGACCCTAAGTGAGTGAGTGTCCCCAAATCTGAGCTGCTCTCAAATTCCTGATACACAGGAGCAACTAATGTTCTATGCAACTAATTTGTTTTTAAAAAATACTTTATTTATTTATTTATTTGAGAGAGAGAGAGAGAGAGAGAGAATGAGAATGAGAATGGGCACACCTCTAGTCACTGCAAAAAACTCCAGACATGTGCCACTTTGTGCACCTAGCTTTATGTGGGTACTGGGGAATCCAACTTGGGTTGTTAGGCTTTGCAGGCAAGCACCTTAACCACGGAGCCATCTCTCCAGGCTGCAACTAAGTTTTGGAGTGATTTGTTGCAAGTAGGAAGTCATTACTCCAGATACTGTTACTATCTCCCCCCTTTTCAGATGAGGAAATGAGTATTGAGCTACTCAGGGTCACAGCCTGAGTTTATGTGGCTAAGACAGGATGCCTGAAAGGACTCCTTTTCTCATGCTCCAAAACATATCCCCCAAGTCTGCAATAGCATCCAGAATTATATTCTGGGCTTGCTTATTTGCTGTGGTGATGTGCTAAACACAGAAAAATTTGGAACCTGTCTGTACTTTATCTTCTATAAACTTCAGTTCCTTTGAGAGTAATATCTTCTACCTGGTTAGAGATGACATGATTTAATGTGTTAAAAGCTCAGTCAGATTCTAGGCCCTGGATATCTGGAAGTTCTCCTTTAGCTGGGGCCTCACTCTGATGGTGAGGAGAACAGAAGGTTAGCCTAGCCAACGATCTGTCATTCCCACCCTGAAGGGAATGAGCTCCTCAGGGTTCAGTCCTCGCTGGAAGCAGTGTGAGGAGGCAGGCTCTGCTTGGAGAGCCTAGGATGGGAAGTCATGATTTCTGAGTATGGGTCACCTTGGGTGCAGGCATGTCTGGCTGGGCACCCAAGAGAGCTTTTGGAATAGCTCTAAGGCCAGAGATGGCAGAAATGGGGACCAGCAATGGCAAGTGGAGGGTGGGGGGACCTTTTCTTCACAGGCTGAACTACCAAATCCCATCAAAGATGTCCATGCAAAGTATCTCCAATAATGTCTGTGACTTCAGCTTTGGCCAGGAGAGGCCAAGAAAAGACTGTAGTAAGTATTATGGTTTGAATAGGAAACATTTCCCTCACAGGCTCATGAGTTTTTACAAATTTATATTTAATTTTATTTTCAATAATTTTATATGTGTATAATAGATTTTGATCATATCCTTCTTCATTATCCTTTCTTATTCTCCTTCTACTTCTGCTAAATCCCTTCTTTTCAATGAATCATTTGTAACTTCATGTCTCTCTGTGTGTGTGGTGGTGGTGGTGGTGGGGGAGAGACTCATTAAGTTAAATTAGGGTTGCTATAGATGGGGGCTGGAGAGATGGCTTAGCAGTTAAGGCACTTGCCTGCGAAGCCTAGGGACCCAGGTTTGATTTCCCCAGAACTCATATAAGCCAGATGCACGTGATGGTACATGCATCTGGAGTTCATTTGCAGTGGCTAGAGGCCCTGGCATGCCCATTCTCTCTCATTCATAAATAAATAAATATACGTACTTTAGCTGGGCGTTGTGGCACATACCTTTAATCCCAGAACTCTGGAGGCAGAGGTAGAAGGATCACCATGAGTTTGAGGCCACCCTGAGACTACCTAGTGAATCCAGGTCAGCCTGGACTAGAGCAAGGCACTGCCTTGGAAAAAAAAATTTACATTTGCTTGCATGAGCACGGGCAGGGTTCATGGGCAACTTATCAGTGACTACAATGCTGAAGAAAATGGCTTCCCTTTTCCCCATGCCCCCTGCCAAAAACTGTTAATTGCTTCTCTGAGAGGAGTAGGGTTTCATGAATCCCTGCTTCCTCCACAACAGAACGCTGGCAAGCTCAGGTTTGTGCAGGAAACCAGAGTTGTTGTGAATTCATGCACGTAATAAAAGACACGTCACATTCAGAAGACAGCATTTCATAGCACTGTCCCTGTCCTCCGGCTCTTACACTCGTTCCATCCTCTCTTTTATCATGTTCCCCAAGCCTGGGAGGGGTCATATAGATGTCTGTTTAGGGCCGACAGCCTTGTGTCTTGAAAGCTTCTTCTCTAGCTGTGGCTCTATTTGGGGAGGCTGTGGAACCTTTAGGAGATGGGCCTAGTTGGTGGACATAGGCCATTAGGTGATACCTGGCCCTGGTTACTGTTGTACTCTGCTTCCTGGTCTGCTATGATGTGAGCAGCCTCTACCACGTGTTCCAAAGGTCATAATGTGAGCTGTTTCTCCATGCCTCCACACCAGAATAAACTGAAACTCTCTGAGCCATGAGTCAGAATAAACCTTTCCTCCCTTAAATTGTTTCTGTCATGTATTATGGTCACAGCAACAAAAGCAATTGAAATAATAATTCTTTTCAAAGTTTTAAAATATTATGTTACATTATATTGCATTTATATTTTATTACTTAAACTCATGTAGAGACAAAAGTATCAGGTAATAATACATCAGGCGTTCCTAGAAACCAGAGCTAAATGTCTTACCCTAGTCACATTGTTAAATAGAAGCACATACAGTCTAGGACTCAAAACCTATGTTGTAATCACTATGTTTGATCAAATCAATTTGCTCTGGTTTGCAAACCATACACTTTACTTCTCCTAGGAAGATTTTCTTCTCTAACATTGCCAAACGTTCCTCAGTTTGGATTTTTTAGTACTAATATGTAATTTGACATGAAAGTCACCTTTACAACATTTAAGTAAGTTTCCTTGAAAGCCTACTATGTTCTAAGTACTCCTCTACCTGCTAAGGATTTAGCAGTAGGCATTTAAAATATTTTTTATTTATTTGAGAGAGTGACAAAAGAGACACAGAGAGAGAGAGAGAGAGGGAAAGAAGAGAGAGAGAATGAGCACACCAGGGCCTCTAGCCACTGCAAACACACTCTAGATGCATGTGTCACTTTGTGCATCTGGTTTACATGGGCACTCAGGAATTGAACCTGAGTCCTTAGGCCTTGCAGACAAGTTCTTTAACCACTAAGCCATCTCTCCAGGCCATTGTTTTTGAGGTAGGGTCTCATTCTAGCCCAGGCTGCCCTGGAATTCACTCTGTAGTCTCAGGGTGGCCTCAAACTCACAACAATTCTCCTACCTTGGCTTCCCGAGTGCTGGTGTTGAAGGCGAGCACCACTACGCCTGGCTACAAGACCTGCTTTTTTTTATTTTATAGGGAGAATGAGAAAGAGAGAGAATGAGATTGGTGCACCAGGGTCTTGCCCACTGCAATCAAACTCCAGATGCTTGCACTAACTAGTAGGCATATGTCACCTTGTGCTTGCCTCACTTTTGTACATCTGGATTACGTGGGATCTAGAGAGTCATACATGGGTCCTTAGGCTTCATAGGCAAGTTCCTTAACTGCCCAAAACCTGATTATTATTATTATTATTTATATATTTGAGAAAGAGAGAAAGAGGAAGATAGAGAAAGAATGGCCACTCCAGGGCCTCTAGCCACTAAAAAATGAACTCCAGACACATGCGCCACCTTGTGCATCTGATTTATGTGAGTACTGGAGAATCGAACATGGTTCCTTAGGCTTTGCAGGCAAATGCCTTAACCACTAAGCCATCTTTCCAGCCCAAGACCTGCTTTTTAAGAGGGCTTCAGAGATGGAAGGAGGGTGGCACTTTGAGATAAATGATAAATTATATAAATTAGCTAAGCAGCATGGTGCAAAATAAAATGGAAAAGGGGAGTAGAGACAAGGTTTGCAGGGTGGTGTGGTGCAATTTATCTAGAGAGTGGACAGGGAAGTATCTATCCCCTGAGAAGATGGCACACTTTTGCAAGTCCTGAGGGACGTGAGGGAGTAAGCCACAGGGGTGTCTGGGGGAGGATCACACTGCTAATTCTTATATTATAAGGGAATTAATCTCTGCTTCCTTTCATGCCTGCAATCGTGTTATTCTTCTGTCCTGTACTAGGTTGTCAGGAGTGTGTATTACATCTTCCACTTCCTTTGGGTCTAATATAAATGCCTTCTGCAGAATGTTTCTTGTACCACAGGCTTTTAATAAATTCTTGTTGAATATTCTGGTTAAAGTCATTTTCTCACTATTGCCCTTTTTAGGCAAGAAATGAAGGGGAAAATACAGTAGTTTAGTACTTTGTCCAATAGTCTAAATTACTTAGAGCGTGCAAACCAACAGTTAGCTGTACTCTCCAAAATTCTGGGTTCATATTCTTTGCTGTCCATAAACATTACATCTAAAAATATTTGCAAATGTCTTGGCTCTTCTTAAATTTGAAGCAAGAAGCCCCTATAGTCTCTAATATATGTTTACTCACCTCCAAACCCCAAACTTGAATCCACCCTTACCATTTAGCAATTATGATCTCTTTTTTTTTGTACAAGCTCTACCATTTTTAGAAAATGGTTTCTTGCCTCTGTGAGGGACATCTTGTTATTCTTAATAATGCTCTACATATGCCACCTGACGACTAAGATATTTTGAATTCATGGGGACAGAACTGTTCGTGGCTCATAACTTGTTCCTCTTTGATTTTTTTTTTTTTTTATGGAAAAGGTGACTCTTCACAGATATGCTTTCCAATTGGACAGGATTCTTGGTTTTGCTCTGAACGAAACCTTGACCTTGTTCGATTTCAATGCATTGAGTTAGTGCTTTTACCATGTGCTTATTTTGACTGCTCTGACTTTTGTTTTGAAGAGAGAGGTTGAAAATGAAAAGATGTTACAACCATGCCAAAGAGCCCTGGGGTTCTGATGAAAACTACTTTGTGAAATTTTGAACCGAAAGTCAGTCGTGACAGCAGCTGAGCAAAGAGTTAATACGACATGGACAAAATAGAACTGAGGCAACATGTTCACGAAGCCGAAGGGATTGGGGGAGATGACATGTAATCTCTAAAGGGAAACTTGATTCAGCTCCATGTGGGGATGAAAACTTATGGTAAAAGAGAGATCAGACAACAGGAGCAAAGACAGCCAACTATGCAGTAGGGGAACTGCACTGCTGGTTATGTGATGTTGCTAAGAGCAGACACTGTGGTAACAGATATTATCATTCACAAGTTGTTTCTAGTGTTTTATTTTATAGCTCCACAATTCTCTCACCCACAATTCTCAATAGAATTCATTAATATTTTATTTCCTACTCGGGGAAGTAAATGTCCAGTCAAGTGCCAACCAACCTGAATCGTTATCAATTCAAGGTGTGTGAGATACAATCCTCACTCTTTCCACGGTGTGTACACCTGAGCATGTGGAAGAGGCAAGACAGCCACTTCCAGTGTGGAAGACCTTGGATAAATTATATCCTGTTCAGGGCTGGAGAGATGGCTTAGTGGTTAAGGCGCTTGCCTGGGAAGCCTAAGGACCCAGGTTCATTCTTCAGTACCCATGTAAGTCAGATGCACAGGGTGGCACATACTCATTTGTAGTGGCTGGAGGCTCTGGTGTGCCCACACATACTCTCTGCCAATCTCTCTTAAATAAATAAATAAATAAATAAATAAATAAATAAATAAATATTTAAAAAATATTATATACTGTTGTGAAACTTACTTCCTTCAGCTGAAATGCAGGTGTAATCATAACAAAACTTGGGTGATGTATAGCAGTGAATATAACCACTGCCAAATGACACCAGAGTCTGGGTCTTCTTTTGACCCCTTTATGTACAGGCATTTATCCCAGCAACAGTCCTATGTCCTGGGAATCACCATTCACAGAGGAGAGAGCTAAGCACAAAAGGATCCAAGCCACATAAGAGTAGACCTGACATCAGAGACCACAGACTGACTTGCCACTCTAAAGATGGAGTAAAGCACATCATAATTGCTAAGAGTTCCTATTAGTGGTATTGTTACATTTAAGTAGGTTCAGTCCCAAATTGGTCTTTAAAAAATTTTTTTTTATTTGTTAGAGAGAGAGAGAGAGAGAGAGAATGGGTATGGTCACACCAGGGCCTCTAGCCACTGCAAACAAGCTCCAGATGCATGCATCACCTTGTGTATCTGGCTCCTGTGGGTCTAGGGAATCGAACCTGGGTCCTTAGGTTTCACAGGGAAGTGCCTTAACTAGTAAGCCATTTCCCCAGCCTACAAATTGGTCCTTTGAGATTCAGATGGAAGGAAAATTAGAACTCAGGAAATAGAACTTTAAAAATAATTGGATCAAATGCCAAATCTTCTTTCAGATTACATATCCAAGATAATCCAGTTAGGCTGCACTGACTGCTCATTTCTGTCAACAACCTACTCAGTGGAATGAATACAGCAGTTCAAGCTAATTGGCCAGCTAAATCAGTTGTGGAGCTCTGTGTAAAGTAATCAATCAGTCAATGTCTCAGGACTGGCCTTTCTCCTGTGGTTCTATGACTTGTCTGGGTATAGGATGGAGTTAAAATATGGAACATAGACTGGGCATGGTGGTGCATGCCTTTAGTCTCAGCACTCTGGGGGCTGAGGTAAGAGGATTGCTATGAGTTTGAGGCCAGCCTGGGGTTACAGAGAGAGTACCAGGTCAGCCTGTGAGACCGTACCTCGAAAGAGGCAAAAAAAGGGATGTGTTCCTTGAACCAAGAAATGGACTTGGAAAGCCAGTCATATCACAGATGCTGATTCTCCGACTTGTCCATACTAAAGTTCAGAGTTTATGAAGCCAGCTGATGTGTGTCTATGTTAGGTGTTGTCAGAGAGCCTGAGGAAGGCTTTGCTCATGTCACTTTTGGGGGGAGGTGACAAATATGGCAGTCAAGGGAAACACCTTGCTTAAGGCATCAAAGGGCATCAGTGGAGATATTTCATCATAGTTCATTACAAGGCGCAGGATCTACAAGCCATGGTTTCTGCTTTTTAAGATTAGAAGTATATCTTCACGGACCATTTTGTTGCTCAGTGAAAAGTGGAGGAAACTAACGACCATCTGAATGGCAAACAATAGAAGAGAAATGACCTGACTGGTAAAGAAACAAATATAAACCATTGTTACATCCTAAATCAAAAGCATTTAATGAAACAAAGGAATCTATATGCTGGATCAGTTAAATGTGGGCAACAAAGGCTAGTGGCTAGAACAGAACATGTTAAAACTCTGGCTCTGCCATTTATTTGCTACGTTCTTCAAAATGTTACTAAATTTTCCATGTCTGTTTCCTCACCTATAAAGCAGGAATGAAAAAGGTACCTAGCCCAAAGGGTTTTATGATAATGCAAGCAATGAGTATATGTTAACGCCTCACAGATGGCATATACCACTTGCATATTAGATACTGCTATTATCAGTACCTTTGTGTATATATATATATATATATATATATATATATATATATATATATATTTGGGCTCAAAACAAAATTTTGCCTGAATTCTACATAGGATTGATAGGTAGGGCTATAGGAATGCCTATCTACGTGGTTGTTTCCAACTTTCAACTGTTGTGACTAGTACTGTGGTGAACATGCATGTGCTGATCTTTCTCTCTGTTTGACAGGAATTGGCCAGTACAGTGGTCAAACATGTGGTCCCCACAGTCAGATGATCTGGGTTCTAAGCTTGGTTCTAAGCTTTCCACATGTAATCTCAGCCTAGTGTTATTGTCTTAACATTGCTATGAATTCATTCCTCACAGAGAGAAAAAAAAAAACAAACAAAAAAAATGGAAGCTAAGAGGACACACAGCAAGCCAGAGGCTGAGGCAGGGTCTGAACCCATGTCTTATTACCCCTCAGCCCATACCTTCCTGAATAATTTAGTCTTCCTCCTCGTAAGTGGATAAGCCAGGAAGAGCTAAGGAGGTAAGTACTTGTGGATGGGGGATGTCACTGGAAATTGATGGTAGTTGCTTCAAACGGTGAGTTAAGAGCCTCACTGGCCACAGCAGGGAAAAAAGACAGACAATGGAACCCAGCTAAGAAATCACCCATTTCCGAACAGTGCAATCGTCCATCCGGCTCTGTAGCTCAGAGGCACATGACCTATCCAAGATGATCCCTTCCCAGCTCATCCCTCAGCTCCCTAACTCAATGGAGAGGAAAAGTGACCCACAAACACCAGTAGAACTTTCCACCACATTCTGGAAAAATCTACCCCAAAGGAAAAAGTCGAGAAGAGAGGCATGAGGGTGATTAAATTTCTTTTGGGCTCTCTGCCTATTCTCCACCCTACTGCCTAACTCATTTTAATTTCTCCCAAGGGAGCCCATGGGTATAAGCTGATTGGTTTGGCCAGAGTCTTGGGTACTTTTTAGAAAAACAAAATCAAGAAGAGCTCTAAGGCTCCCGTGACTTGCACCAACAGCCAGTAGTTGTTTTATTAAGTGCTGATTCCCCCAGTGGAGTTGAATTAATAGAGGTGGGAAAAAAAGTCAGGCTCAAACAAGGAGCCATTCAGAAGGGGTATCCAAAACATAAAGGTAACAGAGGGTTTCTATAGCAGGTTCTCAGGGCCAGGTTCTCTATCAGTGAAAGGAGAGCAGTTCTTCTCCCACAAAGACAAGCTGTTCAGAGACCCAGCATGAGGGAGAAGTCCAATTACTCATAGCTTCCACCCCTCACAAGCGCCAGGTTATTCCCTATGAAACAGACAGTTCCATGCGTTCTGTCCAGTTTCATTTTCATATCTGAGTTTTACCTAGAATTTTATTGAATAGTAACATGTTATGTTTTGGGGTGTTGTTTTTCTTTGAATGCTTTCCAAAGAGGATGACCGATACTTGAAAACAAGATGCCAATCAGAAAATACAAGCTTGAATCGGGAACTTGGTTGAAATATGGAACAAAATACAAATTGGAAGAGGAACTGAAAGCTTTACAAATCATGGATTTCGGAACAAAATGACCCTGTTAATGGCAAATACTTGTGGCAATAAAATCTTGATGTGTAGCTTGCTAAAAGTCCTACATGGGGTAGATATTGTGTGTGCCCGAAACAGCACAAAGGGGGGGAGAGTAGACATGGATAGATACATGATAGATAGAGAAATGGGGCAGGGGTGAATGTTGAGGTCATATGTTCCCAGTAACTTGCAGGGGCAAGCAGTTCCTTGGACCCAAACTTATTCTGCTGGGAGTGACTGAGGGGCGGTTTTGCCCCCAAGGCCTGCAACAAGTAGCAGACAAGACCACGGATGCTAGAGAGCTTTCTCTTGGGATATTTGGGAGTGAATAATCTAAAACCAGCCAGAGAAGAAAGGGACCAGTAGGAAGATGTCAGTGAGTGTGCAGACTTCTGACGGAGTTGGCAGCACTCAGATGCGCTGTAACCAAAGCTCACTGTGGATGAATCCACCCCCCCACCCCACCCCATCACAAGCCGTGGAGTTGCAGAAGGAGTGTTCTGAATGAATGACGTGGGCATGTGTTCATACATCCAGGGCCACAGCCTCAGATGTGCTAGAGCAGCTGCAACTCCACATGAAGAGGAATAAATTAGAGTGCTCAGACTGGGCAAAGCCCAGCTTCACCCGTGGTTGCAAGTCACCCTCAAGCAGACCCCAATGGAGTCTCTTTCTGAGCCCTTTCCACAGACCGAGGGATACCAAAAATATCCATGATAGTGCTAATATTCCTTTTATTTTTAGGAATATTTATTTGCAAGAAGAGAGAAAGAGAGCAAGAGAGAGAGAGGGAGCAAGTGAGCTAGGGTCTCTAGCTACTGCAAATAAACTCCAGAAGTATGTGCCACTTAGTGTATCTGGCTCTACATGGGTACTGGGGAACTGAACCTTGGTCCTTAGCTTTGCAGGCATGAGCCTTAACTACTGAGCCACTGAGCCAACTCTCCAGCTCTAGTGCTAATATTTTTAATTTCTTTTTTGTTCCTTGTGGTATGCCAAGAGCTAGGACATCATATTACATTTTCTCTCTTTTCATGATTTTGTTTTTTTGTGGTACTTCTCCTTCCTTGGCTTCCACATTCTGGGATTACAAGCATATGTCACTATGCCTGGCTTCTATTTACTTTTCTTGCTGATTCTTCTTAACTCTCCTATGAAGTAGCTGTTGTTATGATCTGTCTATTATACACAGATCCTGGGCAGCTAGCCAAGTTGTCACAGGCAAGGCCAGGCAGATCTGGATCTAAACAGCAGGCTGTGCTCACTGCGGGGTCTCCACAACTGCCTTGCTGAAGGACTGGGGTCCTGAACTGTCCATTGTTAAGAAACTACCCTACATAGGAAAGACTTATTGAATTACACAGCTGCCAGCCATGCTGGATCTAACCGTCAGAGGACTGTGGTGAAAGGGTTTTTATTTTCCTAATGCTGCCTCACAGTCATTATGTACTCTACTTCATGACCAACATGGGTGACTATCTATCTGGGAGTCAGGGGAGAAACCATGCCCAAGATTTAACTTTGGATCAGTAAGGATGCATGGACATCCCCTGTCCCCTGTTTCTGCAATGCTGAAGATGAAGTGATAATTGGTTTGTGTTGTTTGTTTGTTTGGTTTTTTAAGGTAGGGTTTCGCTCTAGCCCAGGCTGACCTGGAATTCACTATGTAATCTCAGGGTGGCCTTGAACTCACGTTGCTCCTCCTACCTCTATCTCCCGAGTGCTGGGATTAAAGGCGTGTGCCACCATACCCAACAGAAGTGATATTTGGAATGACACTGTAGGACTCTGCTGGATTCTGGCGAACCTTTTCCATTAGTTAGGACTCACCATCAAATAAATGTAAATTTTGCTCAGCCTAGGTTTTTTATTTTTATTTATTTTTATTTTAGTTTTTTGAGGTAGGGTCTTACTCTGGCCCCAGGCTGACCTGGAATAAACTGTGTAGTCTCAGGGTGGCCTTGAACTCAAGGTGATCCTCCTACCTCTGCCTCCCGAGTGCTGGGATTAAAGGCGTGCACCACCATGCCCGGCTTCAGCCTAGGTTTTTTTTAAAAAAAATTATTACTATTAAACCATTTCTATTGCATGCATCCTAATTCTGAGAAAATTGGATGCCTATGCATGGTTGCCATGACAACCCTCACTTAAACAGAATACGAAATTAACCAGTCCACACTGTGTCTACATTCTAGATAAATGAGTCAGTCACAGACAGAAGCAAGGCGTCCCTTTTTCATGGACATTTTGGGAATTATGTACCTATTGGTGCATTCTACTAGAGACCACCATAGAGTCATAAACTTGGTTTCCCCACTTTAGAGCTGAAGAGGTCGGGTGGCAAATTCCTTCATTCTAGTTTTCACTGGATTCTTTTAGATTTTATTCTGTGTGTGTGTGATGTGTATGTGCACACATGTGCATATGTGTTCATGTGTATGCACAGGTGCCATGGTGTATGTGTAGAGGTCAGAGGACAACGGAGGGCGTCAGTCCTTGCCTGCCACCTTGTTTGAGGCAGAGTCCCTCATTTTATTGTTTTGCTCTGCATCTCCCAGGCTAGCTGGCTTGAAGCTTCGGGGTAACCGTCTTGTGTCTGCTTCCCTTCTCACTGTAGGCCTGCTAGGATATCAGGAGTTTGTACTCAGAGCGGCTTTCTGTGGGTTCTGGGTATCAGACCTCAGGAACTTACAACTGCATGGTAAGATCTTTATGTAGCCCCTAACATTTTCTTTTTTAAAAAATTATTATTTATTTATTTACTTGAGAGGAAGAGGTAGATAGATAGATAGATAGATAGAGAGAGAGAGGTAGAGAGAGAATGGGCACACCAAGGCTTCTAGCTGTTGCACATGAAGTCTAGACATATGCACCACCTTGTGCATCTGGCTTACATGGGTCCTGAGGAATTTAACCTAGGTTCTTTGGCTTTGCAGGCAAGCACCTTAACTGCTAAGCCATCTCTCCAGTCCTAAGATTTCTTTTTTAAAATTTCTGTCTCTCTCTCTCTGGTTTTTCTAGGCAGGGTCTCGCTGTAGCCCAGGCTGTCCTGGAATTTGGCAATCCTCCTACCTCTGCCTCCAGAGTGCTGGGATTAAAGGCGCGCACCACCATGCCCAGCTCCTAAGATTTCTTTTAAACATTCCTTTTAGTCACCATTAATGATTTGGCTGTTGAAAATATCTTTTCTTTCTTTCCTTCCTTTCTTTCTTTCTTTCTTTCTTTCTTTCTTTCTTTCTTCCTCTTTCTTCTTTCTTTTTTTTTCTTTTTTTATTTTTTTTTTTTCAAAGTAGGGTCTCACTCTAGCTCAGACAGACTGGGAATTCACTATGTAGTCTCAGAGTAGCCTCGAACTCACAGTGATTCTTCTGCTTCTCAAGTGCTGAGATTTAAGGCATGCGCTTTCAATTTGCAAAGGTTTGTCTTTGACTTTTTCAAATCAATAGGCATGTTTAGAGCAGTTTTAGGTTTACTGAGAAATTAAGCAGACGTTCCACAGATTGCCCCAGCTTGGTTTGCAGTGGGGTATAACTATTACAGCTGACTGTCTTGCTGTCCTCCCCTCACAGACCCATGCTGAGCTTGGTTCTGGTGATAGCTTTCCTTCCCTGACCTGACCGCTTTTGTTTTCTCTGCTGGTCCATTTGCAGAATACCTTTTGATGAATTATATTCTAGAAACTGACTCAGAAAACTCCTATCCCTCCCCCCTTAGAATCTTTAAGAGGAAGGGGAATATTATGAGTATTAATACATTAGTAATGTTTGTCCCAGTTACAAATTAATGTGTATATAAATAAACAAAAAATAAGAATCAGGTCAAACAAATTCTGTGTTCCTAGTGAATGACACAATCAGTAAACACTATAGGATCAAAGGCTGAAATGCATGTTCGGGCCCCCAGTGAAGTCCCGCATAGTGAACTACCCACAGTCCAGGGACGCTGCTCAGCTCCTGGTCTGTCTCTTAGCACTGGGCAGCTCACCTGAAGCAGCGTCTTAGCCCTTTGAACCTCTAGGTCCTTTTCTCTTTCCCTCCTTTCTTTCCTTCCTTCCTTCATTTCTTCCCTCTTTCTTCCTTCCTTCCTTCCTTCCTTCCTTCCTTCCTTCCTTCCTTCCTTCCTTCCTTCCTTCCTTCCTTCCTTCCTTCTCTCCTTCCCTTCTTTCTTTTTCTTTCTTTCTTTCATTCATTTAAGAAAGAGGCAGAGAGAGAGAAGGTGGAGGTGGTGGGGGGGAATGGGCACTTTAGAGCTTCCAGCCACTGCAAACGAACTCCAGATGCATGCCCTTGTGCATCTGGCTTATGTGGGTCCTGGGGAATGGAATCTAGGTCCTTAGGCTTTGTAGGCAAGCACCTTAACTGCTATACCATCTCTTTAGCCCTAGCTCCTCTTTTCTAATGATAGCAATGCCCCTGTCTGAGTGCCTGGAGGCTCAGAGAAGGATAGTCTAATCTAAATCCTTCTGCCTGCAGTTCTGTATGTGTGGGACCCAGGGAAAGGTAGGAAGTATTGTAACACCAGCCCAAGACTTGTCTTGCCCCAAAGTCCCCCAAACCTACCAGGAGACCAATTTTACTAAGGCGAGGATTTTTACTCACAATTGCATTCCATGTGCTCACAACAATATTTGGCCTACTGGAAGAGTTCAATCATTATTTGGAGAAGTTTTTTTTTTTAAAAAAATTCCAATTGCAGTGTAAGATATATTTCAATGTTTTTTGCTTCATTGTCTGCAGAATACGGGTGATGACAGCACCTGCCTACCTCACAGGATTGTTGAGAAGATCAAAGGAATTAATATACATAAATGCCTTAGGTATCACCTGCTGTACAAAGGCATGCATTCATGTTCACTTAAAAAAAGGTTTGTCTTTGACTTTTTCAAATCAATAGGCATGTTTAGAGCAGTTTTAGGTTTACTGAGAAATTAAGCAGACGTTCCACAGATTGCCCCAGCTTGGTTTGCAGTGGGGTATAACTATTACAGCTGACTGTCTTGCTGTCCTCCCCTCACAGACCCATGCTGAGCTTGGTTCTGGTGATAGCTTTCCTTTCCTGACCTGACCGCTTTTGTTTTCTCTGCTGGTCCATTTGCAGAATACCTTTTGATGAATTATATTCTAGAAACTGACTCAGAAAACTACTATCCCTCCCCCCTTAGAATCTTTAAGAGGAAGGGGAATATTATGAGTATTAATACATTAGTAATGTTTGTCCCAGTTACAAATTAATGTGTATATAAATAAACAAAAAATAAGAATCAGGTCAAACAAATTCTGTGTTCCTAGTGAATGACTCAATCAGTAAACACTATAGGATCAAAGGCTGAAATGCATGTTCGGCCCCCAGTGAAGTCCCTCATAGTGAACTACCCACAGTCCAGGGACGCTGCTCAGCTCCTGGTCTGTCTCTTAGCACTGGGCAGCTCACCTGAAGCAGCGTCTTAGCCCTTTGAACCTCTAGGTCCTTTTCTCTTTCCCTCCTTTCCTTCCTTCCTTCATTTCTTCCTTCCTTCCTTCCTTCCTTCCTTCCTTCCTTCCTTCCTTCCTTCCCTCCTTCCTTCCTTCTCTCCTTCCCTTCTTTCTTTTTCTTTCTTTCTTTCTTTTATTCATTTAAGAAAGAGGCAGAGAGAGAGAATGGGGGGGGGGGAGAATGGGCACTTTAGAGCCTCCAGCCACTGCAAACGAACTCCAGATACATGCCCTTGTGCATCTGGCTTATGTGGGTCCTGGGGAATGGAATCTAGGTCCTTAGGCTTTGTAGGCAAGCACCTTAACTGCTATACCATCTCTTTAGCCCTAGCTCCTCTTTTCTAATGATAGCAATGCCCCTGTCTGAGTGCCTGGAGGCTCAGAGAAGGATAGTCTAATCTAAATCCTTCTGCCTGCAGTTCTGTATGTGTGGGACCCAGGGAAAGGTAGGAAGTATTGTAACACCAGCCCAAGACTTGTCTTGCCCCAAAGTCCCCCAAACCTACCAGCAGACCAATTTTACTAAGGCGAGGATTTTTACTCACAATTGCATCCCATGTGCTCACAACAATATTTGGCCTACTGGAAGAGTTCAATCATTATTTGGAGAAGATTTTTTTTTAAAAAAAAAATTCCAATTGCAGTGTAAGATATATTTCAACGTTTTTTGCTTCATTGTCTGCAGAATACGGGTGATGACAGCACCTGCCTACCTCACAGGATTGTTGAGAAGATCAAAGGAATTCATATACATAAATGCCTTAGGGTATCACCTGCTGTACAAAGGCATGCATTCATGTTCACTTAAAAAATAGTTTATTTATTTATTTGACAGAGTGAGAGAGAAAGAGGCAGATAGGAGAGAATGGCCATGCCAGGGCCTCTAGCCACTGCAAACGTACTCCAGATGCATGTGCCATCTTGTGCATTTGGCTTATGTGGGTACTGGGAAATCAAACCTGAGTCCTTATACTTTGCAGGCAAGTGCCTTGACCAGTAAGCCATCTCTCCAGCCCTGGACTTGAACTCTTATCTGGCTCCCCTAGTACTGAGGCAGAGCCATCTTTCTCTCGAGGGGCAAGGATGTTTGCCTTCACTTACAAAGTGCTTTTTTTTTTTTTTGAGGTAGGGTCTTGCTCTATCCCAGGCTGACCTGGAATTCACTATGTAGTTTCAGAGTGGCCTCAAACTCACCGCAATTCTCCCACCTCTGCCTCTCAAGTGCTGGGATTAAGGACCCAAGATGTTAGGACTGACTAAGTGACCATGGACTGGAGCCTCTGAAACCAAGAGGCAAAGGACATCGTTTCTCCTCTGAAATTGTTCATCTTGGCATTTTGTCACAACGATAGAACCCTGATTAACACATCCTGCTTCCCAATAAGATGTCCCTGAACCCAGAAATTCCCTCTCCACCAGAGCCTAACTTGAATTTCCATCTTTATTGTCCTTTAACGTTATTAGCTAAATTAAGTTCATCTAACACTATGATTTTTTTTTTTTTTTTTTTTTGAGGTAGGGTCTCTCTCTAGCTCAGGCTGACCTGGAATTCACTATGTAGTCTCAGGGTGGCCTTGAACTCACTGCAATCCTCCTACCTCTGCCTCCCGAGTGCTGGGATTAAAGGTGTGCGCCACTATGCCCGGCTTTTTTTTTTTTTTTTTTTAACACTATGATTTTTTTATAATTATTATAATTATTTACAACATATTTTGTGTGGATACATCATGTGTTGATATCCTCTTTTCCCTTGTCCCTGCCCCCATTCTGTTGCGGATGCTCTTCAGTGGGCTTGCAGGTGTTACCCATGGGGTTGAGATTAAAATATCAGATATATATTTTTTTCAAGGTATACACATGTAACAATTTAATAGAACCTGATAGTCTAATTTGTTTCAATTTTTCTTAAATTCATCTTTAAGTCTTTCCATCATGGGGCTCATCAGGAAACTAAAGCAACATATGAACACTTCAGGTGAATGTCAAATTAAGTACCTAAGACATACTCATTTCTTCTTTAATGCAGAACTTCTATAATGAGGAACCTTCAAAAGTTTCTTTTATATGTAAAGAAGTGTCAAGAGTCAATTATTCAACTCAATATAAAATAAAACACATTTCTGATGTTCAGTGAAGATTGCTTCTCCTTTTGCTAATGATTTTTAACTATAATATCACTGAGCGGAACCAATAAACCCTCTTTGAGAACATAAGGGAAAATAAACACATGCCAAGTGGACAGAACATTACTAATACGTCTTCATTAGACCATCGCCACCTCTCAACAGTTCAGACACTTAGAGATTGAAATTGCAAGAGAAATTAAAAGGAAGAATTCCTTTTTGAACTCCTAACTATGAAGTCATGTGGTTATACAAATTCTGCTGCATTTGTGTGTAAGGCAGGAAACACGTTTGCCTTTATAAAATATCAGATATTTTTGAGGGGAGGGAATGTCTCTGGACATGATGTCTCAACCTGTGGCTCTTATAATCTTTCCGTCCCCACTTCTGCAAAATTTCCTGAGCTATGGTGGGTGAGTAGATTTAACTTCAGTGATGAGCTCTTAGTTTATGATTTTAATCTCTAAACATATTCAAATCCTTTTTTTGGACCACGTGACTATCAGTCCCTTCCTTTGTTTTCAAGTTGGGGGTTGGAGAGCCCTGAGTGGGTTTAGGCGGGGACCTCCTCCCTGTATCTGAGCTCCCTGGTTGCTGCTCTGGAGACATGGGATGAGGGCAAAGGCATGGCAGTCCATTTTCCTCAGTGTCGAAGCTTCTTTCTTTCTTTCTTTTTAAAAATTATTTTATTTATTTTATTTGAGAGACAGAGAGGGAAAGATAGAAAGAGAGGATGGGCACTCCAGGGCCTCTGGCCACTCCAAATGAACTCTAGATGCATGTGCCAACTTGTGCATCTGGCTTACATAGGTACTGGGGAATCAAACCTGGATCCTTAGGCTTCACAGGCAAGCGCCTTAACCACTAAGCCATCTCTCCAGCCCGAGTCCTGTTTTTTTTCTCTTCCTCTTCCTCTTCCTCTTCCTCTTCCTCTTCCTCTTCCTCTTCCTCTTCCTCTTCTTCCTCCTCCTCCTCTCCTCTCCTCTCCTCTCCTCTCCTCTCCTCTCCTCTCCTCTCCTCTCCTCTCCTCTCCTCTTTCTTTCTTTCTTTCTTTCTTTCTTTCTTTCTTTCTTTCTTTCTTTCTTTCTTTCTTTTTGGTTTTTCAAGGTAGGGTCTCACTCTAACCCAGGCTGACTTGGAATTCACTTTGTTGTCTCAGGGTGGCCTCGAACTCACGGTGATCCTCCTACCTCTGCCTCCCAAGTGCTGGGATTAAAGGTATTCACCACCACGCCCAGCCTGAGGCCTGTTTCTTGTTAGGACTCTGGCTCTAGTCAGCTTTACACCTTCCCTGTCCCACCTCCAGGAATACTCTTCCAGATTACCCAGCCCAGCCACCAAGAGGATTGACCAACAAGTGGTAATGGAATGCTCACTGCGTGCAAAGATCAGGCTGAGTTCACAGGAGGAAGGGCACAGGAGCAAGCACCCAGCAATGAAAGGGAAGCCCTCAGTGATGTCCACTTCTGGCATTTTCAGTCATGGTGACAACAGTGAGAGCCACAGTGTGGCCTTGTTTGGACTCACAAATGTGTCTTGGTAGGAGAGCTCTCCCTTAGTGCCTCCTGGACAAAACACCCTGCTGAGGGTTTGAAGGAGGGGGTGGGAGCAGGGCCAAGGATTGGTCCTCAGGGCGCATCAGGAGGCTTCATGGGGGCTTTCCTCAAGCAGCCACTGGGCTGGGATCAGCTTCCCCTCCTGTTGCTTGTCATCAGCTTGACTATCTTGAGGTTACATCATTCAGACCCTGCCTGTGGTTGTTTACCCATGAGCACCAGGGAGCTGTGTCTGTACACAACTGGTGGTGGGGATGGCACCCTTATTGCTTGGGCATGGAGTCTCCTTATTAAATCCTCACTTGGGCAAAGAGAGCTGAGCCCTAGCTACAAGGCCAGGGACTGCTCAAGGTGACACAGTTAGAAAAAACTTATGGTGAAGGCTTGCTTGAGTCTTCCCCATCCCTGCACAAAGGTTGTGGTAATCCATACTGCCTCCATCAGGATGTAATCTTGCTGGGGGCACTTTAATAAGGTACAAAGATCCTACCCTGTTTATTTTGTTTTCTTTTTTCCCAAGCCTTTGAACACAGGTCTCCTACCCAGGAGAGTTTACGAGACTTATCAACGAGTGCAAAGTCTTCTGAGAGTCTGTGGGAGTCCCATCAGTCCACAGAGAATGGTGAGGATGGACAGGTTCGATCCATGACACTACAAAGACAGTCCACACCCAGGCCTGACCCCGAAGACAGCCCAGCCACCAAGCAGGCTGTGCCTCGGAGTGGAGCTGGAAATTCAGAAGTTTTGTGTCATAGTGGAAGGAATTGGGTGAAAATATCAAATACTTGTTTTACATTTTTGTTGGTTTTTCCAACCAGGCAAAATTTCCACCCACTTCAAGTTTTACATTGAACGCAATTGTCATTGCCAAGGTGAAGGGTGTTCTACTTTGGATCAAGAGCCCACTCCATAGTTCTGTGTAGAGCGAGGGTGCTCAACCCTGACCCTTGTGGGGAAGCGCTACCCGCAGCCCTCCAAGATGTTGGGCATACTAATTCTTAGAGACACTAACTGGGCTTCTGGGGTCTGCTGGCCTTCTCCTTGCACTGGGATGCTGGCTAAAATAGCTTAAGCCATAAAAATACCAGGATGAAAATACTTGAAGCAACCACATATCCACATATTCCGTGCAGAGGCTGTTAAATCTTCCAAACTACACCAGGCTTGCTCTTCAAGGCCACAAGAGCACACAGCTGAGTGGAAAAGGAAAAGATATTTTCAGGATGAGTTCAGTGTGAGCTTTCAGCTAGCCTCCTGAAAAAGCCTTCTTCTGGTCTTTCAGAATAATTTATAAAGGTTGACTCCTATTAAAGATGGTTTTAGCAGGCCACAATAAAACATGGCCTTTCCATATTGCCTTTCTCAATATGACTAATGAAATATTTGGTTGGGAGAGACAAAGTCCAGTAAAATGTGGTGGTTCGGACCCACCCATTCTACTCTAAAATAGCTGTGCTACCCTGCCAATCCAAACACCGCCATGTTGTGTCTGGTCTCCTAGTGAGCTTCTTGTCTGGCCTCTCTACTCCCACTGGTTCCTCTCTTGCATCCGTGTACCACAAATACATGTATCTTTTCTCCCTAAAATGTACACCTGGTCTGACGCCCCCCCACCCTGTTTAACATCCTCTCATTGCTTCCCACTGCATCCAAGTCCAAACATCTTCCCGGAGTTCAGGGCCCTCAGTGGCCCTTGGTGGCCTGGCTCAGCTCTCCTGGGCTTTATCTTTTCATTCTAACTCAGTATTATCCTGGGATGCTCTGTAGCCTCTCTTCGAGGTCTTCCAACCTGCCCGCCACTCTTCCTGGGTGTCTTCGTTCTGCCTTCTAGTTCACATTCACTCTTCAAGTCTTGGTTACCATCTCTCCCATTCATTATTTAAGTAGGTTCAGCACTGGTTCACATGCATCTAGCACCTGTGTGTGTGACTTGACTTGGGAGAGCAATCTTTGCAGATGTAGCTCATGTAAAGCTCTCAAGATGAGATTGTCCTTTGATTAGACAGAGGGGTCCTAAATCTAACAGTTAAGTGTCAAATTTTATTTATTTATCTGAGAGAGAGAGAGACAGAGAATGGGCACACCAGGGCCTCTAGCCACTGCAAATGAACTCCAAACGCATGTACCACCTTATGCATCTGGCTTTATGTGTTAAGTGTCTTTTTAAGAGAAAAGCCAGATGCACTAGGTGGTACATATGTCTGGAATTCATTTGCAGTGGCTAGAGGCCCTGATGTGTCACTCTCTCACACACATTCTGCCTCTTTCTCTCTCTCTGAAATAAATAAATAAAATAGATTTATTTTTTAAAGTGTCTCCTTACCCTAGTGATGTCCTTATAAGTTGAAGGCAAACTTACCACTCCAAGTGAAAATTGCTTGAGGAATATAATGGTGAAGTGATCAGAGATGGATGAAAGCGAGGAAGGGAAGAAGGGACAAAGAGTCAGAGTGGTTGTTTAATAGTAATTTTAGCTTCATTATTTTAAAAAAATTATTTTTTTGTAAGGGGAGAGATTGAGAATGGTCATTCTAGGACGTCTAGCTGGTGCATACAAATCCAGATGCATGCACCACTTTGTGCATGTGGCTTTATGTGGGCACTAGAGGATTGAATCTGGGCTGTTAGGCTTTGCAAGCAAGCACCTTAACCACTGAACCATCCCTCCAGCCCTGGCTTCATTATTTCTTTTAGCTTCATCGAATTAAATACAAAACCTTTTCTACCACTTGACCCTGGAATGACTTGATGAATGATGGTTACACTCCTAAAGTTTGTTTTCCAAGTTCTCTTAACACAGTCAAGAACCTTATGGTTCAGGCCAGCTTGGGCACAGTCTCTTACTAAGATAGTTTTGTTGAGATAAGACACTAACACTTGTGCTGAGGGGAGGACTCAGTGTTTAAGAGGGTGTACCATGCATGCATGAGGGCCTGAGACAGCCTGAGATCATCTGGGTTCGAGTCCCCAATACCCACGTAAACACCTGGGCATGGCCATACATGGTCTATGGCCCCAGACCTATGGGGGTGGAGACCAAAGAATTGCTGAAGTTTGAAAAAACTGTATCCTGGGTTCAGAAAGACTCGTCTTTAGGAAATACACAGATACACAACAGAGGAGAACATCTAGTGTTGTCTCCTCTGACCTCTCTATGTGTGTGCACAGAGTGGGCACATCTGCGCACACACACACACACACCCACCCCACACCACATACACAGTACTACACATGCAAAAAATAGCAAAAAAAAAAAAAAAAAAAAAAAAAAAAAAAAAAAAAAAAAAAAAAAAAGAAAGAAAGAAAAAAAGAAAAGAAAAAATAGTCTCAAAATTCCCATGGAAGCACCAAAGGCCTTGGACAGCCAAAAATATCTTCAGCAAAAATGTGTCACCATACCTGATTTCAAGACATACTATAAAGCCATAGTAATAAAACATGGAATGGCACCACACAAAACAGACACAAGTCAATGGAATAGAAAAGAAGATCCGGGTTTAAGTACTTGCGATTATAGCTAGTTGATCTTTGACAAACAAGCCAAACAATGCCCACACTGGAGAAAACACACATTTCCGACAAATGATGCTGGAGAGACTGGAGAGCCACGTGTAGAAGAATGAGCCTGGACTCTCTTCCCTCACCCTGCACAACAATCAACTTCAAATGGAGGAAGGATCTCAACATAAGACCTGGAAGTCTAAAATAATTAAAAGAAATTAGGGGAGAATAAAAAAAGAAAAGGGAAAAAATAAAAGAAATTAGGGAGAACACTCTAGGATTTAGGCATAGGGAAAGACTATTTTTCTTTCAAGGTAGGGTCTCACTCTAGCCCAGGCTGGAATTCACTATGTCACTATGTAGCCTCAGGGTAGCCTCAAACTCATAGCAATCCTCCTATCTCTGCCTCCTGAGTGCTGGGATTAAAGGCATGCACCACCACACCTGGCAGGAAAGACTTTCCAAATAAGATTGCACCAGCCCAGAGAATTAGACAAACACTCAACCATTGAGAAACCATCAATAGAGTCAATAGACAACCTACAGAATGGGAGAAAATCTTTGCCAGTTTAAGTACCTGACAGAGGTTTAATATCTAGAATTTACAAAGGACTCAAAAAACTGAGCAATAAAATATCAAGCAGCCCACTCAAAAAATGAGACAAGGAATTGAACTTAGAGTACTCAAGGGAAGAAATTCAAATGGCCAATAAGCACCTTACGAGAGTTGCTCAGACATCTTTAACCGTCAGGGAAATGCAAATTAAATGACTGATCTCTCACTCCAGTCAGAATGGCCATCATAAAAAAAAAAATTCAAATGACATCAAAATGACCCAGCTAGACATTGTGTACAATGGTGCACCTGTGCCATAGTGGCACATAGCCTATTATTGTCCTCAGTGGCTCTGTGAGTGATGATGAGGCCTGGTCAGGTGGAGAGAACTTATACTTGGTGCTAAGAACCAAGTCAGCATCCTTCCTAAGGACAGGATGGTCACAGGTGCTAGATAGAAGCTCCCTGTGGTCTTTGGCCAAGAAGAGTGGCTATACCCATCAAAATGTCTCTTAAATGGACTAGAGAGATGGCTTGGTGGTTAAAGGTGATTGCTTGCAAAGCCTGACAGCCTGGGTTTGATGCTCTAGTATCCACATAAAGCCAAATGTACAAAGTGGCGCATGCAGCATGTTTGCAGTGTTAAGAAAGAGGCTCTGGTGTGCCCATTCTCTCTCTGTCTCCCTCTGCTTGCAAATAAATAAATGAAAATATTTAAAAAGTTTCTTAAATAACTATGCTTATCCCCTTTCATCCATGATGTTCTCACTCTTTTTTTTTTCTTTTTCTTGAGGTAGGGTCTTACTCTAGTCCAGGCTGACCTGGAATTCATTCTGTTCTCAGGGTGGCCTTGAACTCAGGGCGATCCTACTACCTCTGCCTCCCGAGTACTGGGATTAAAGGCGTGTGCCATCACGCCTGGCTGGTATTCTCCCTCTTGGTTGGAGAATCTGTGTGTGTGTGTTTTTTTTAATAGATGGCAGCAAAAACCAGGGAGAACAAAGATTCATGACTATGATAAGAAAAGATAGCCCACTGCCTAGCACGGGATGAGCCACCTCTAGAACGTCTGTCTGCCAGGACTCAGGAGACACCACATAGGAAGTGGTGATTTAAATACCAGTGCTGCTCTCACTACAAGGCTGGCAACCAGCTCCAGGGAGATGGCAATAGACCCAGGACACTCAAAACTCATCAGAGCAGAAATCGTGAGGTTGCAGAGAGCTCAACACTAAAGTAGACTTATGGGCCGGCCATAGTGGTGTACACCTTTAATCCCAGCACTTGGAAGGCAGATGTAGGAGGATCGCTGAGATTACTTAGTGAATAAATAAAATAAAATAATAAAATAAAAATAAAGTAGACTTATAACGCACCCGCCAAAGCTCAGGGAACATGTGGAAGCAAAGATGAAAAGATTGTAAGAACCACAGGGTGGCAAGGAGTATCCAGAAGCCTTGCCCCTCCACTACTCACAGAGACTGGTATATTCATGACCCCGCAATAACACCAATAATCCTACTGAGGAATGGGGCAGGGGAATGGGGATATAAGAGTACAATCCCACCTGGGAGTGGTGGCGCATGCATTTAATCCCAGCACTTGGGAGGCAGAGGTAGGAGATTGCTGAGAGTTCAAGACCATCTTAAGACTACATAGTGAATTCAAAGTCAGCTTGGGCTAAAGCAAGATCCTACCTTAAAAAACCAAAACCAACCAAACAAACAAACAAATAAACAAACAAACATAAACAAATAAAAGAGCATAACCCGAGGGGAATATGACCAATGAATGATTTATGCATATAGTAGATTTCAAAATTAATAAAAACAAAAATTATTACAAATAAAAATATCAAATAACTGGCAAGTATTAAGTGCCGACGGTTGTGTCTTTACCATCTTGGTTGGTTCTGAAAAGCGAATGCTGTAGATTCTGGTCACTGCATGTTTAACTTGCAGATGGGATGGTCATGCATGGAGTCATTATGTAAGGACACAAAGCATAATGTAATTCCATGCAGTGCTGTCTTATGAATATGGCAACAGTTCAGAGAAGAGACAGATTACAGGGTGATTAAAAGAAAGCAGGAAACTTGTGTAAATCACGGTTCCCTGTCAACTCAAAGAAGTTAATAGCTATCTGGCTTCACTGTAATGGTATGTTTGGCTTGTGGACATGGGATCCTTGGACAATTTAAAAATCCTTTGGGCTTGTCTCCCTCTTAATATCACTCTTGGTCTTGAATGTATTATGGGTACAGAGAGCCCATTGTTCTTTGTGACAGACGGTGACATCTCTGGCAGGGTGGCTATTTATGTGTTTCTGTCATTTGATCAATGGACCAGTCTTCCTTTCTACACTTGAGAGACGGCTTCCCTGGGGCCCAGAGCTGTGGCTCCCAGTGGCTGAAGCTGTTTAGATTTGAATGTCCTGAGTCTGGACCTGAGCTCTGCCACTGAGAGGTATAACGTTAGGCAAGCAACTCAGCTTGCTGTGCCTCAGTTGCCTCATGTAAAAGGTCGGAGAAAGTTATATTCCTCTCAGTGGGGTGTTTTGAGGATTGAAATGAGTTCCTTTATGTAATGCAACTCAAACAGAATTGAACATGTTGTAAGCACAACATTTCTTAGTACTGTTATTACTCTGGTGAACTTGGAGCCTAGCCCTGATATATGGGTTCTGTGACCTTGTGAAGTTCCTCTTGGTCTCAAATCCCGGTTTTCTCATCTGTACGACTGAACTGGTAACCACTGCCTGCCTGTGAAGCTGCAACAAGGATGATAGGAAATTGTCTGTGTGAAACACTTGGCTCAATGGAAAGCTTCCTTTCCCCAGTGTGAGCTACAGTGCCTACATAAGGTGTCCCTGCTCAAAATGATCAAGTTGGCTCCCAGCTTTGTGATGTCTCCTGCATTTAATGTTTTATTTTTATTTTATTTGATGTTTCTGCTTTTCAGAATCTCGTGACCATGTCAAGGTACATAGAGCCATGACCTGAATGTCTTTTCCAAGTGGCATCATGTAAGTGTATATAGAGCAACTTATCCAGGAAATGTGTTTGTTTTCTTCCTCCTCCCTCCCTCCCTCCCTCCCTCCCTCCCTCCCTCCCTCCCTCCCTCCCTCCCTCCCTCCCTCCCACTTGCTTGCTCAAGGTAGGGTCTCACTCTAGCCCAGGCTGACCTGGACTTTACTATGTAGTCTCAGGGTGGCCTCAAACTCATAGCAATCCTCCTACCTCTGCCTCCCGAGTGCTGGGATCAAAGGTATGGGTGACCATGCCTGGCAACCCTTCCCTTTCATAAATTACTTCTGGTCAGGTGTTTTGTCCCAACAAGAAGGTAACTGCTACACTTTACATGCAAAGTTCTCTGCTCTGATAGAAACGTAATTGTTTGATTAGAGAAGACAAGGACTCTTGATGTTTTCCTACCATCTTAGTTTTAGCTTTGGATTGTAGAATTAGAATGTCGGTAGATTTTAAAAACTGCTGTTGAGCTTTGAGCTTCTGACTTGACTTTCTTCTTTCTTTCTTCTTTTTATTGTTTGGTTTTTCAAAATAGGGTCTTACTCTTGCCCAGGCTGACGTGGAATTCACGATGTAGTCTCTGGCTGGCCTCGAACTCATGTGATACTCCTATCTCTGCTAGGATGAAAAGCATGTGCCACCATACCTGGCCGGCTTGAGTTTCATTTAAAAAAAAAACAAAAAAACAAAAAACATTAAATGTGAGCCAGGCATGGTGGCACACACCTTTAATCCCAGCACTTGGAAGGCAGAGGTAGGAGGATCACCATGAATTCAAGGCCACCCTGAGAATACATAGTGAATTCCAGGTCAGCCTGGGCTAGAGCGAAACCCTACCTTGATAAACCAAAAATGAAAAACAAAAAAACCCCAAAAACCATTAAGTGAAGTTTGGCTTGGGATTGGAAATTTCTAAGAATTTCTCAAATGGACCTAAACATATTCTGCCATTTTGTACTACATATTTCTGCAAAATAGCATTCTCAACACTGATTATGATCAAATCAGAATATCAATCAACTCTGAAAAACAATGAAGATGTTCTACACCCTGCAGAATCAAATATCCAGCCAGTGGGCTGGAAAGATGGCTTAGTGGTTAAGGCGCTTGCCTGCAAAGCCTAATCATCCAGGTTCCATTCCCCAGTACCCACACAAAGCCAGATGCACAAAGTGGCACATGCATCTGGAGTTTGTTTGCAATGGCTAGAGGCTCTTCTGTGCCCATTCATGTCCTTTCTGTCTGTCCTTGCAAGTAAATAAACAAATAAGTAAATAAATAAAATATTTAGCCAGGATTTAATTCTTTATGTAAAAACAAACATACATCTCATTAATATGCAAATTTGCTTTCATCTTCAATAAATGGTAAATAATATGCATGCAAAAGAATTGGTTGAAAATACATTTCCTCATGAATCATTGATACATACTTGATTTATGTAGCAATTTTATATACCTATATACATGAGGTCTTGTAAATTTCTTGGGTGACAAGACCAATGGTTTAATTGTGTGTGTTCTTTTAAGAAGATCTGCATTGTCAGTGTTGCTGATGTACAGAGAACAATGTCAGGCAACAACCACTGTGAGTGGAAAAGTAATTTAGAAGATACAACCTTTGATTGTGCAGCAGTATTGGGAAAATACTAATCCATCTATTTCACTTGTATTTCCCTCTGTATGTATGCAGAAAGGCGAATATATATTCCTCCAAACTCATATAAAACTGAAGGAACTTTTTCAGAAAATAAAAAATAAACATTAAAAAAAAATTTCTTGGGTGAAAAGAGGCCCTGAGCAGAAAAAGTTTAAGAAACCCTGGTCTATGCCTTCCTTTCCTGGTAGGGCATGCGTTCCTCAGTGGGCATGGATTACCAAAAATATTCAGAAAAAGGATTAAAAAATAATTTACTTATTTATTTGAGAGAGCAAGAGTGAATGTGGGCATACCACATTGTACATTTGGCCTTTCGTGGGTACTGGGGACTTGAACCAGGGTCAACAGGCTTTACAAGCAAGTGCCTTTAACAGCTGAGCCATCTCTCCAGCCGATTCCCTGTCTTATTGCAACTGTACCCCAAGTGCCTAGACAGCAGGCTGGTGGTGGGGTAGGAGTTCCACCCACATTAGTGGCAGGACCAATGCTAGTCTTTGCTCTTAGCTCACACTGCCTCCCAGCCAGAAGGGTGAACTAAGAGGTACCTCCATTGGAATGAATCAGTATGTGGCAGACGTTCAAAATGAATCAATGGATCCATCAATCAGATAGCACTCAGTGCCGTGTGTGAGCACCCGGCCCAGCCAGGCCCCTTGGGGAGGAAAGCAGACACGGAATAGAAAGCATGGCCTCTGCTCACAGCCCAACTTGAGGTCTCGTAAATCTCCATTTTAGCCCATCCTGGTCCCACCTCCTAAATCTTTCCTGCCTATCGCTGGACCCCAGCTCCCCGAAGTGGAGGCTGATGTGATCCATGAGGTCATGGTTTATCAAGTCCCATCTACTCACTTGATTTGCTAAGTTTTTCCATTTCAGAATCAGAAATGGAACCGCAGAACCCTTTGACTTCCTCCAAGGGGCTTAGCAAAGACTGTCATTTCCATCTTCAAGAGAGAAATGGACAGAGAGAGAGCTCTCTGAATTCAAACCAGGAAGCGGCTGAATTGATGGATGGAGTTCTGCAGGTGGGCAGCCTTCAAGCAGAAAAGCAGACCTTGGTCACTGATGTCACCAACAGCCTTGATTTTCAGGAGGGGTGTAAAGATTTAGGGAACTTTTATATAGATATTTAGTAAAATTCTCCATTAAAAACTACCACAACTCAGGAAAAAAAGAAGACCAAAAAAATGTTTTCTTGGCTAAGTTTCTTATAATGACTATGAAAACCCATGAAGGAAAAAAACTGGCCAGGAATTTTTTTAAAGGGTATGAAAGCATCTTATTTTTATAGTTTTCAAAATCCTTGGAGTTTAACTTTGAACTTTAACCAAGAAAAATTATATCTTCTAAACAATGGCATTTGTTGATTGGATGAAGGGCTAGATCAATATTGGTCTTGGCAACCCATATTGGCTGCTGTTGCAGAAATACGCCGGTTGTGGTGTTAAAAAATTATGTCAGGTCCTCACCATGCGTCTCTTTTTCTTGGAGTTTGGCCCAGGGAATTAGTTTCCAAAGATACTTCCAGAAGTTAACCTAGAGCTGGCCTCCCTGGCCGAGGGAGTTACACATAAGCTCTTGGAAAGCAGCTGGCCCCATGAGCTTTGTGGAAGAAACCTGGGCCCGCAGACGAAGGACCAGGGCCTGGGCACCTCAGGACATTCTTGGTCTCTCTCCCTGCTCAGCTTTACGCTGCATCTTGACCCAACTAGGTTTAAAAACAAGCAAACAAACAAACAAACAAAACCCATGAAAGGAAATAAAAATCAATCCATCTCTGTAAATGAAAAGCCCTTGCTTTAAAAGACAATTAATCATCTTACAACCGCTGCAGAAGGCTCTGCGTCAGTGTCAACCTAAGTCTTTTTACTTGGGGGTAAGGAATGTTTAGGGAACAGCAGTGAAAGGTTTTAGTTTTATTTTAGACAAACCACAGCATGCATTTATTTTGGGGGCAAGTCTGTTCCCCACATGTTTACCTGGTATATATTTCTGAAGAAACAACGCGTGTCTTGAGTCTCCTGTGCAGACCAAGTTGCTTATTATCTTTGTAACTTAGGCCTTTGTTGGCGTTTGTTAACTTAGGAACTGGAGCATTTCAGGACTCTGGGGGTGGGGAAGAAGAGGGGAAGTGGAGTAATAAGAAAAGCTTGAACAGCATGCCCCGCTGTCACCCTGATGCTGTGAGCCCCACCTGATTACCTCCCATAGTCACCTATACTATGAGGCAATAAGGAGGGTGAGGCGATGTCCTACACTCTAGACTAGTGATTGGCAGTGGGCGATGGCACAGGGTCAAGAACGGCCACCAGGTCCCTGTCCTTGTTAGAGCTGGGCATGTTTCTGCTATTCCCTGAGCTAGACTGAGCCAAGAGCTGTCACTGCGTGTGCCTTCTTGAGGGCCTGCTGGCTGACCCCTCCCTGGGCTCTTGGTGGCCAACAGGAGCCCTTGGCCCTTCCATCAGCTTAATACTGCCACCAGAGACATTTCTTTCCAGCCCTGTGGCCCCTGGCACTGAGGCCGTGACCTTGGCACATCCCTTCAGAAAGGTGGCCAAGTCCACTCCTGCCAGATTCCCACGGTTTTCTGACCATGTCTCAGGGAAGTGAGAGCAGGGCAGGGGACTTTCTTTCTTCCTTCCTTTCTTTCTTTCTTTCTTTCTTTCTTTCTTTCTTTCTTTCTTTCTTTCTTTCTTTCTTCTTTTCTTTTCTTTCTTTTTCCACCCAGGCTGATCTGGAACTCACTGTAGTCTCAGGATGGTCTCAAACTCACCATGATCCTCCTACCTCTGCCTCCCAAATGCTGGGATTAAAGGCATGCGCCACCACCCGGCTCTTTCTTTCTTTATTAGCCTAACTCAAGAAAAAGGTTTTATTACTAGTAGTAAGGAAACAAGGTTACTATTGACATCAACGGAGCACCTCCTGTTTATTGTGCATTGTGCAAAGCACTTTGTATACTACCTTTTACTAACCCCTCATGATCATTTTAGGAGATGGGTTTGCACTGAGGAAATCGAAGCTGGGCATCTCACAGGTGGTAATCATGCTGGGACTACTTCACGGTTTCACCGTAGGATATAGGCAACTGTGTCATTCAGTGTCATTCACAATAGTGAAGCTCTCCTGGACCATCTTGTCCCACCGTGCTCCCTCTTTTCAAGGTTACATCAACCAGGGTGGCCAGTGAGCCCATCCTTAAAGCATGATGGGCAGAGCTATCCATGCCCACTGGTTACCTACACAGATGGCAGGCTGCATCTACCTGGCCCAGAACCTGCAGGACCTGGCTGCATTGCCAGTCAGTCTCCAGCACCGCCAGTATACAGAATGTAGGGATCCTGCCTCATGTCCTGTCCTCATGCCTTTGCCTCTTTTTTGTGCACAAAGATCGTTTCCCCTGAAGCACTCCGCATTCCTGAAGCATAAGAACTTTGATTTCTTCTACAATAAAAATAAGAGATAAGTGTAACGTCCACTTGTGTCTGGCTAAATGTATATACTATGCTCATCATACTGCCCAGTAAGCACTTCCCTTAATGTCCATACCCATATATTAATGCTACTCTCACGTATGGTTAGAGAAGCTTCTCTTTTCAGATGGTGGTGACCTTGGGATGACTAAGAAGACACCATGATGCTCAGAAGAAGGGACAGAGGAGTGCTCAGCACTGAAACATCTCTATCACACCTTCCAAGGCTCAGGGTCCATTGTCGAAGAGGTGGCGGAAAGAATGTAAGAGCCAAAGGAAGGGTAGGCCTCCTTACAATGTGCTCCTCCAGACACAAAATGGCCTGGATATCCATGACCTCTCAGTGCCTGAAACTACCTACACAAGACCATCATAATAGGAGGAAAAGATGATGACATCAAAATTAAAAGAGAGACTGATTGAGAGGGGGAGGAGATATGATGGAGACTGGAGTTTCAAAGGGAAAGTGGGGGTAGGGAGGGAAGTACCATGGGATATTGTCTACAATTAAGGAAGTTATCAATAAAAAATTAGTAACTTAAAAACAGCGATAAATTGGAACTGGGAAGATAGCTCAGTTGGTAAAACGCTTGCCTTACAAGCGTGATGACCTGAGTTCAATCCCCAGTACCCATGTAAAGATGCAAGCATGGTGGCACATACCTGTAATCCCACCGTTGGTGAGACAGGCTTGGTGACATGGCAGTCTAGCCTAATTGGTGAGATCCAAGCTAATGAGAGATCCTGTCTCATAGAATGAGAATACCATCCTTGAAAATGACACCTGAGCTTGCCCCTGACCTCCATATGTACACATACGTATTTTTTTTTAAAGAGAGACAGGGCTGGAGAGATGGCTTAGTGGTTAAGGCGCTTGCTTGCAAAGCCTAAGGACACATATTTGATTCCCCAGGACCCATATAAGCCAGATGCACAAGGTGGTGCATGTGTCTGGAGTTCATTTGCACTGGCTAGAGGCCCTAATGCACACATTCTTTCTCTCTCTTGTTTCTCAGATAAAAATAAATTTAAAAGAGAGAGAGAGAAAGATAAATCACTGACTCTTAGCGTTGCAAAGAATCCTTCGGTGATTTTTCCCAATGTTGTCATTTTAAGGAGAAAGAAGGGAGGCCCAGAGAGGTTAAACAGCATGTCTGAAGCCATATAGCAAGAAGCAGGACCAGAGCCTTACTCTCCTAACTCACACATAGTAAATCCACCTATGAGGGTAGGGTGAGGTAGGAAAGAGGGAGTCACTACTGACAGGCTGACCTCAGTGGCTTTACCACTGTGGCACCTTGTCTTGTGGAGGCATTTTGGGGGGGTATGGTGGCTGTCTCCTTCCCAGGGTATAGGCATGCATGGCTAGTGGTGTTTGCATGGAGAAACCCTGCTGGACCATGCCTTAGAAGAAAATGAAGCAAAGCTGCTTTCTTCTTGGGATGAGTCCTGCAGGTCCCCAGTGGACACATAGTCAGGCCTGGATGGAGGGTATAGGGATTCCCATGGCCTCTCTCCACACCCTTTGCCCTTCTCCAGGATCCTGAGAAATGGGCAGGGCCAGCTTTGGCTAAGGAAAGTTATGTTGGAAGTACAACTATTTGCACTAACCACTGTATGTTAGAATGGTCATGGATTTAACGGTTCTGGAGACCAGGCTTGGGACAATAATTCAGTTAAAACTACTGATTTTAGATGCCTCATTCCCTCTTCCTCAGTTGCTCCCCAGGCTAAAATGTCTTCCTATCAACAGCAATGTGTGTCCACTGAGCAGGTGCATAGAGCTTGGAATTGTGCTTGGTCGGGTTCATTTCTACCTCAGTGCTTAAATATAGCATATAATAACTCTCCAGTCTGGATTCAGTACAGGACAGAATTTCTTGTGGGTTTTTTTTTGTGCCTTTTAAAATTAATTATGGACATACTTAGTGTGGATACATCATGTGCCCTAGCACCTAAATAAGTAAATAAATATAATAAATAAATTAAAGGGGGACTTAGAATGATTCCAAGGTTTTCAGCCTGAGTAAACAGTATAGTGGATGGACTTGGACTGAGGAGAAGTCAGATTTCAGCTGTGTTAAATTAGAGATCTCGGTGGGTTGGGGGCAGTTTTCTGTTACTGTAATGAAATATAAACACTTCTTAGCTCATAGTTCTGGAGGTTCGGGGTACAATGGCAGTGTTAGGCCACCTCTGGTGAGGTGGTGGTGTGGATGGTATCACAATGGAAGGAGTTGCACAAGAAGGAGCGGTTACACAGTGAAACAGAGAGCCAAGCAGCTGGGACGCAGTGAGCATGCTCCTGATCCCTTCCGAGGAGACAACCTCCACCGCCTGAGCACCTCCCACTATCTTTCAACACAGCCACGCAAGCGCCCAACTCACGAACCCTGGAAGAATATACTCCTTACTCTTCTCATTGCAGTGACAAAATACCTGACAGGAGCAACTTAAGGGAAGAAGGCTTTATCTTGGCTCATGGTTGAAGAGAGAACACAGTCAGTCGTGGTGGTAAACCATGGTGGCCAGGAACATGATGGTGGCTGGTCACGTTGAGTCCATAGTCAGGAAGCAGAGAGTGAGGAATGGTGATGCTCAGTTCTTTTTTTTCTTTCTTTTTATCTTTATTTTTCATTCTTTGCTCAGCTTTTTTTTTATTTATTTTTTTTTTTTACATTATTCCTTTTTACTCAGTTTGAATGCCAGCCCATGGGATGGTGCTGCCCATATCCAGGGTGGGTCTTCTCTCCTCAGTTAACCTTTCCAGAAATGCCCTGACAGACGTGTCCAGAGGTGTGTTTCTATGGTGATTCTAAATCCAGTCAAGTTGACAATGACTATTAACCATCACAGGGGACAAATCACATCTAAACTATAGCAATGTCTGTCTCACACCTATGCAGAGATGTTCATCAGCTACCGGGGTCCAGAGTTTGAGGGGAGAAGTATATCTGGAGATTGATTTGGAACTGGCAATTCGGAGCTGTGGTTCAGGTGAGCTTATTGAAGATATGGGTGAAGATGGAGAGGGTATCTAAAGATGGAAGCACTTCGCATGGGTCTCAAAGATAGTAGCAGAAGGAGCAGCAGGTGAGGGGATCTGGCAAAATTATTGAGAATGAGTGACCAGGGAGGGGAATAATAAGCTGGAGAAAGGGAAAGAGAGAAAGTAGTTTAGGAGGAGTATGTAATCGACCATGTCTTGTGCCACTGGTGGTTCAAGTCACTGAAAAATTAGCATTGGCTCTTGCAACTGGCTGCTCCCAGATATCATTGAAATAATGAATGGTGGCCCTTCGTTTAGGGATGGCAACCTCCCAAATTTCTGATGTGTGTAAGTCTTGAGTTTCTTGTATGACTCAAGGAGACTTGGCAATTTGGAGTGTAGGATATGAGGTAGATTGCACGAGGTTTTGGAACAGGAAAGCAAGGTTGCCTTTGCGCCCTGGACACCATCACAGAGCAGTCCGCTGCATTGAGATTTACCTCAGTGCAATGAAACTGTGCGAGCAAACATGCAAATGAAGGTAAAGCCCGCCTGGTCCTTGGAGTCACACGGATGCTATCTTGGGGAGGGTGATTGTGGTATATATAGAATGAGGCCCATGACATGTTCTTGGCAATGAGTTATCATAAAAGAGCTGACGCTCTTTAACCTTGAGCACCAGAGAGGGAATTAGGAAATACCTACTCAGCGATGTCACCGAGTTAAGTAAAAGTTTCACCATCCTTTTTCCATCTCTAACATCCTCATTACTCCACAAGTTTGGGACCACAATTAAAACCAGGAGGACAGACCCTAGAGGCAAAAACCAGACAACAAGTCTGAGTCACAGAATTAGAAAAGCATCAGGCCTTTGGAAGGAGAATCCACTGAGTGAGGAGAGCTCTATATTTCTAACATTGTTGATAGCAGAGCAAAGTGAGCTTTCAAAAGGTTTTTTTTTTTCTTCTTTCTTTCAATTACAATGTAGACAGATCCTGACAGAGCAAGGGGCAAGGGTGGCCAATGATATTCAGTCACTCATCCATTCAGTTTATTTTTATTTTATTTTATTTTTTGGTTTTGCGAGGTAGGGTCTCACTCTGGCTCAGGCTGACCTGGAATTCACTCTGTAGTCTCAGGGTGGCCTCGAACTCTCGGTGATCCTCCTACCTCTGCCTCCTGAGTGCTGGGATTAAAGGCATGCACCATCACGCCCGGCTCCATTCAGTTTATTTTTAAAAAAATATTTATTATTTATTTGGGAGAGAGAGGAATAGAGAGAAAGAGAAAGAGAGAGAATGGATGTGCCAGAGCATCTAGCTATCATTAACAAACTAGACACATGTGCCACCTTGTGCTTCTGGCTCTTATGTGGGTATAGGGAATCAAACCCAGGTCCTTAGGCCTTGTAAGCAACTGCCTTAACTGCTGAGCCATCTCTCCGGTGCTCATTTAGTCTATTTGAGTTTTGGAGCATCATCCCTATGTCATGCATGGGGATACATCAGAGAACAAGTTAATGTGACTTCTGCCCTCACCCCAACTTACAGTCGAGGTACAGCTGAAAAAATAGAAAAGTACTGCCTGTTGTGATAAACAATGCAAGAAGAGGAATCCAGGCCCCAGAAGACCAGAGACAAGGGCACCTACTTAAACCTAGGAGGCCAGGAGACTTCTGAGATCAAACAATGTCTAAGCTGAAGTCAGAGGATGAAGACAATAAAGAGGTCTGCGGGTATCTACTCTGTGAGAGGAGACAGTGCCTTGGGCATTGGAATCCAATTGTCTATGCATAAATATGGGAGCCACAAGTGGTGAGCCTTGCTTAAGCCAGTCATCTTTCTTTTTCTCAGCCTCCCCATGAAATAATAATGCTGCTGATTTAAGGGCTTATGATGACTTAATGGTCCACAAGACGTTAAACACTGATTCTAACCATAGCTAAGAGGCTGAGGAAAATATCAGCGCTGTGATTAGAAAAATGTATTTCTAAGGGTTTACTAACCTCATTCTAAACCTTGTTTCCCCTATCCTCTTTTAAGCTTTACCATTGATGGCAAATGTATCAGCTGTTATAACCCTAGGTTCTGCCCTTGAAGCAGAGAAAGGATGCCGGGGTTATAGTGAGAACCACCAGAATTTGGTGTGGAAAGATTTGCTGAAGAGGAGGGGGCACCACCCTCCAGCCGCATCAGATCCCAGGACACAGGCTTAACCAAACACATTTACAAAACATAAGACCAAGCAAGGGCAGCAGGGCTGCACAGTACCCAACAGGATTTGCAACTCTTAATAATAATTTTTTTAAAATCAAGATATAATTAATTCACATACCATAAAAAAACCCTTCATGAGTATACAGCTCATGGGGTTTAGTAGTCACAAGTTGTCAACTATCATCAATATTAGATTCCAGAACATTTCATCACCTTAAAAAGAAAGAACTCACCAGGGTTTTGAAGGAGCAAGTTTGTACTGGAGTCGCCAATGTAGCAATAAAGGCTCTGGGACTAAGAAAGTTATCAACAGCGCAGATGGGAACCAGAGGAACCACTTTCAGGGGAGCATAGAATGGAACCAGAGAACTCACTCCCAGGGGGACTTCTGCCTCTTCCTACCCTTGCCACTTCCGTGGAGACTTCCAGCTTCTGCTGACCTGGAATTGCCCCAGAGCAGCCCATGTGCTGACCTAAAGTGTGTATATTCATGTTCATATTCCTGTTAGTGGATTCCTGTTGCCAGTAATTAACTTGTCCTCTTACTAACCTTGTCCCTTACTCTCTCTGTCCCCCACACATGGGACAGGGAAAGTGCACACAGCAGCCTTTTGATTTCTTTCCCCTGACCCCAGACCTCTTTCCTTGGGGAAAGGACCCTCACATGAATTTGACCAAAATGGAATTGATTAACATCTTCCTCAAATAGCTCCTTCCTGGTCTGAAAACTCGAACATTGTTTGTGACTCGGTCTCCCCCAGCTATTCAATTGCACCCCTTAGCAGCCGCTTTTCTTGGGTCCAAGCACCCTCACTCACTTCCAACCTGGTTTACATAGTCCACTTGTATAGCCAATTCCTCCGAATTGCAGTATTTCCTCCTGAAGGAAAGTGAGAGTCAAGAGGTCAATGAGTCTGGGAGAGCTGAAACTTAAAAGATCACAGGGCCACTCCCCAAGCTTACAGGCGAAGTGAACAAGTAGGGAGGGGCAGACTCGGACCAAGGCTGTGTAACAATTTTCTCTGAATTTGAACATTCCTTCCCAAAGGAAGGAGAGAGTCAGGGGTCAACAAGTCTGAGAAAAAGATCACAAGACCCTCCCTAAGGCTTTATAAAGGTTAAGCAAGTGCTTGGGGAAGAGACTCCATCAGCGGAGCTGCCTGCAGGTTGTGCAGTGTGCTCCAGACCCATGCTGGGCTGGGGAGGGAGGCGTTTTAGTGATGCAGCTGCCTGTGAGTCATCCATGCTCCTGTAAGTAACCCCTCACCCTGCTCCGTAAGTAACCCCAGTAAGCTTGTTGGTTCACCAAAACTGGTTTTGGTGGAGTCATACTTTGATCTGTCATCTGAGCCCTAACGGGGATAGCTCCCCAGGGAAAAGGTATCCTGTGACACCACTACTGTTCCTAGGGTGATCCCTGTTTCCTCTTCACCCTCCACCTTGTTTGAAATGGAAGTCTCGTGCATGCAGCCTCCTATCTGAAACTCTTCCTGTAGCTCCCATTTGCTGTCAGGTTTAAGTTCAAATTCCTGCCCTGTCCAGTTTCTATACCTTATACTATCTTATTTTAAATTATTTATTTATTTGAGAGAGAGAGAGAGAGAGAGAGAGAGAGAGAGAGAGAGAGAGAGAGAGAGAGAGAGAGAGAGAGGGAGAGATTGGGCATGTCAGGACCTCCAGCCACTGCAAATGAACTCCAGATGCATGTACCACCTTGTGCATCTGGCTTACATGGGTCCTGGGGAGTCAAACCTGGGTCCTTAGGCTTTGCAGGCAAGCGCCTTAACCACTAAGCTATCTCTCCAGTCCCCTATCCTCTTTAAAAAATATTTTATTTATTTATTTGCAATAGAGAGAAGAGAAAGAGAGAGAATGAGAATGGACTCACCAGGGCCTTCACCTGGGGCAAATGAACTCCAGATGCATGCACCACTCTGTGCATTTGGCTTTATGTGGGTGCTGGAGAACTGAACCTGAGTGGTTACGCTTTGCAGCCAAATGCCTTAACTGCGGTTCCACCTGACCATCCCTATCCTATACTCGTTACTGTTGACGTGCTGCTCCCCATGACAGGCCTTGTCTCCTTCGCTGATTGGCATGCGATTCTCACCTAGGCATCTCCCATTCCTCTCTTGTTCACAGTTCCCCTTGTGCCTGCTGGGATGCTTTCTAGAACTCCTCCTCATGTCTTCTCAGAGCACAGCTCCCTTCTTCCAGAGCACGTAAGATCACTCTGTATCCTCCTCCATCACCCCGTGACAATACTTGTCACATCTCCAGGGCTTTGGTAGCTCCTAGAACATACTGGATGGGTGAATGGACAAAAGAAGCTCAAGCTGTGGATGAGCTTCTAGGCAGGGGCCTTTCTTGGGACTGGCCTTCTAATCATTGAGCCTTCCCTGGGTCCTCCACATACATTTCTGTTGAAATCAGCTCGATGCTCTATCATGGTTTGAATGTGAAGTGCTCCCTCCCATAGGCTCACATATTTGAATGCCAGGTACCTAGTTGATGATGTCGTTTTTGGGGAGATTGTGGAATGTTTATGAGATGAGGCCTGTCTAAGAAAAGTACGGCTCAAGTGATAGGTCTTTGAAGGTTCTAGCCCAGCCCTGTGTTGGGTCTAATCTCTGCTTCCTCATCTAGCCACAATGTGAGGAGCTCCACCATAAGCTCCTACCACCACAGAGCTGCTCTGTCATACCTTCCTCACCACGATGGGCTGAAATCCCCCCTGAATAGCCAAAATAAACCATTCCTTCAGTCACTTCTATAAGGAATATTGTCACAGTACTAAGAAGAGTAATGAATATAAGCTCCAAACCTCTCTAAGATTTTCAATAGTACAAGAATTTTAACTGTGTTTAAAAAATATTTTATTATTTATTTATTTGAGAGAGAGAGAGAGAAAGAGAGGAAGAGGCAGATAGAGAGAAAGAGAGAATGGGCGCTCCAGAGCCTCCAGCCAGTGCAAACGCACTCCAGATACATGCACCCCTTTATGTGCCTGGCTTTACATGGGCACTGGAGAATCAAACTCCTGTCCTTAGGCTTTGTAGGCAAGCGTCTCAACTGCTGAGCCATCTCTCCAACCCCAAGAATTTCAATTATGTGAGAAACAAGAGAAGAGCAAGTTTCTTTTATTTATTTATTTTTTGGTTTTTCGAGGTAGGGTCTCCCCCTAGCCCAGGCTTACCTGGAATTCACTATGGAGTCTCAGGATGGCCTTGAACTCACAGCGATCCTCCGACTTCTGACATCCGAGTGCTGGGATTAAAGGCATGTGCCACCACACCCGGCAAGAAGAGCAAATTTCAAGAGTAACAAATATATATATTTGAGAGAAAGAGGGAGAGAGAGAGGGAGAAAGAGAGAGAATGGCACACCAGGGCCTCCAGCCATTGCAAGCAAACTCCAGATGCATGCTCCACCTTGTGCAGCTGGCTTACATGGGTCCTGGCTCCTTAGGCTTCGCAGGCCAACACCTTAACTATTATGAATCCATCTCTTCGGCCCTCATGTTAAGAATTTTATAGGGATGGGAAGTTGAAGAAGATGAAAAAGTTTTTGGATGGTAGTGATTTTACACAACAACATGGATGTGATTAATGCCACAAAGCTATATGCCCCTATAAAAGTGGCTAGAATGGTAAAGCTGATGGTATACATTTTTTTTTTAACCACAGTAAGAATGGTTATGCTGATATCTGATTAGGCCCATCTCAGTGTGAACCTTAGTTGGTCCTGTGCTTGGGGTGAAATAGATGTAACCATTTAGTCAATAATAAAGCGTCCATTCTGAGAGACACAGAATGGCATCCTGGCTGAGAACTCAGACTCTGGAGGCTGGGGGCTTGGGTCTGGATGGCTCTCTAGCTGTAGGAGAATGTACAAACCAAAGGTTTCTCTGTGCCTTCGTTTTTGGAACATGGAAATGGATGTCTTCCATCAGGGTTTTATTGTGAGGAAATGATCGCTTTAATGTATGAAAATTTAAGTGTTTGGCACAAGATAATGCCGCCTACTATTGCTAGAAATAGCATATGGAAGTATTTAGAACCTTGCATAAGTGCCACCTATGATCATTATCTGCCATTGCATCTCAAGCACTGTTCTAGAAAGCAGACATACAGGCAACCAAAGTAAGTGAGTCCTTGTCCCCTTGAAGCAGACAAAGTAAGTAAATGCAGGGTTGTGGATGTAGCCCTGCGGAGAAAAGTACACGCTGTACTGTGTCTAAGACCCTCAGGTCCTCCCACCCTAACCCAAGCTAATAAGTACATGTATAGCAGAAGCTAATATCTGTCCCCAGTGAAAATGACATATGGCAATACATGCAGTGGCTGGTACGCTCAGAAACCCTCTCAAACTGGTCATTTAATGAATGCTAAGCCCTTGCCCCTTCCAGTCTCCTTCTCCCCTTTGATAAGCAGGCAGGTGATGGAGCAGTGGCTGATGGAGCCTGTGCCTTCAGCAGAGGAGGCCAGGACTGCCATCCAGCCAGGCCGGCACAGGCTGCGTGCAGTTTCTGCAGCAGGTAGTTTTCCGATTGCCACTCAGAGGAAACATGAATCAGCCATCACTTGGCTTCTATTTCCTGGGAGGTTTCAGGCCCAGGAAATGTGTGGTTTGAGCATCAGTTCGGAGATCAAATGAAATGGCTATTGGCGGTGGAGTATGTTGCTAGGACCACTGACAATGTTCTCTTGAGCCAGATGACTCACACTGAGCTGGCTCTTCAGCCCTCTTGCTCCTGATTACATGCACCTCGTGAAATGAGTAGAATTTCCTGGCCACCGGTGACTTCCTTAGCTATGCTAGACAGCGGAGCGTCTCCGGAGCTGGCTGAGGCGAGGGGAAAGGGTCCAGCCCGTGTGGTTACCTGCACCACACAGAGGCTGGGACTGAAGCCAGGCATATGAACCCCTGTGTGCACCGCAGCCAGAAAGCGTTGGAGTTGGAGAGCTGCTCGAACTCTGCTGAACACTCCATGCTCATTCCCCAGGCGCTGAGCAGATCCTGCCATAACCACAACCAAACCACTGGACACCACCGCCTTGCCAGTGGCCACCTAGGTTAAAGTACACCTACTTATATAGCTATCCTTCAGTGTTCTGGAACAATCAGAACACCTCGTGGGTTTTTTTGCAAGGATAGTTAACCAGTTGATGTTGTTGTTGTGTGTTAAAGAGAACACAGATGTTAGATAAGAACATTTGTTTCTAAATCACACTTTCCTTTGACCCTGGGCTCCCTTTCCTGTGTACCAAGCATTCTTCACGCACATGGATTTAAAAGTCAAAGAAGGGCTAGAGGGATGGCTTAGCGGTTAAGACACATGCCTGCGAAGCCTAAGGACCCCGGTTCGATTCTCCAGGTCCCACATAAGCCAGATGCGCAAGTTGGAAAATGCATCTGGAGTTTGTTTGCAGTGGCTACAGGCCCTGGTGTGCCCATTCTCACTCTTTCTCTCTCACCCTCCCTCTGTCTCTAATAAGTAAATAAAAATAAAAAAATGAAATTATAAAAGTAAAAGAGGGGTTCTCCATGACAGAAGAGCCATCTAGTCCCTCCAGGATAGCAGGTCTTGGGCAGGATCAAGCAGAATGCTGTGGTGATATGAATCCCGTAAGAAGAGCAAGGGAGAGCTCAAGGAAAGACAGCAAGATGCTGACATCTGTTACATCTCTGGGGTGGGTAGGTGGGTGTCTGTTTTATGTGTTTGCTATACTATGTATTTTTGAAATATTCCATACCAAAAAAAAAAAAAAAAAAAAAAAGCATGAGCCATGCATGGTGACACATTCCTTTACTCCCAGCACTCAGGAGGCAGAGATATGAGGACTGTTGTGAGTTTGAGGTCAGCCTGAGACTACATAGTGAATTCCAGGTCAGCCTGGGCTAAAGCGAGACTCTACCTCAAAACAAACAAACAAACAAACAAACAAACAAACAAACAACAACAACAACAAAAAAAAACCAAAAATCTGAGCTCAAATCCTACCTCTTTGGACAAGCTTGAACATGCTTATCTGTATCTTACATGGATAAGGATTAATAATTCAAAAGTTGCCAGAGACATGGTATTTGGAACAGCGCATAAATTAAGAATCGTGCAAATGCTATCGATGGTGGTGATGATAGCAACAACAATAACAGGTTAGCCCTTTACTAAAAGAGCTCAACTGGAGAGCCCTTCAGATTCCAACGAGGATACCTGTCATATGGTTTGATGGAGGTTAGACTGATCTCTTGACACCTTTCACAACTTTGCCGTTCTGTGAGTAAGTGGACAAATACTGTGAGTTGGAGGTACAGGGGGGCCGATGGAGACTCTAGAGAGCTCAAGCATGCGGACCTCGCCTACAAGGGGAGCTGTTACTTAGACCTAGGCTCAAATTACTAGAATTTCACAAATCTGTCTCTCTGTCTGCTTATCTATCTGTCCCCCATCCATCTATCTATTATCTATATTTTAAAAATATTTATTTTTATTTATTTGAATGAGAAAGAGGGAGAGAAAGAGAGTGAGAGAATGGGCACACCAGGAACTCCAGCCAGTGCAAATGAACTACAGAGGCATGTGCCACCCTGTGCATCTGGCTTACATGAATCTTGGGGAATCAAAATTGGGTGCTTTGGCTTTGCAGGCAAGTAGCTTAAACACTAAACCATCTCTCCCAGCACCCCCTTTTTATTTATTTGAAAGAGAGAGAGAGAGAGAGAGAGAGAGAAAGTGGCAGACAGAGAATGGGACACCAGGGCCTCCAGCCACTGCAAACAAACTCCAGATGCATGTGCCACCTTGGGCATCTGGCTTGTGTAGGTCCTGGAGAATGAAACCTGGGTTCTTAGACTTCACAGGCAAGCATCTTCACCACTAAGCCATCTCTCCAACCCCCCACCACCAATTTTTTGAGGTAGGGTCTCACTCTAGCCCAGGCTGACCTAGAACTCATTCTGTACTCCTAGGCTGGCCTCAAACTCATAGCTATTCTCCTGCCCCTTCCTTTTGTGAGCTGGGATTAAAGGCTTGCACCACCACACCTGGCCTATCTACTTTTTAATCATCTGTCTATATGTACATATGTATTTTCAATAATTAAGTATTTTTAGTATATCCAAGAGTTGTGCAACAATTAAACAATTTAAAAAATGTTTCAGTCACCTCAAAAGAGAAACCCCAGGGGCTGGAGAGATGGCTTAGTGGTTAAGGCACTTGCCTGAAAAGCCTAAGGACCCATGTTCCATCTCTCTCCAGATCCCACATAAGTCAGAAGCACAAAGGTGAAGCAAGCACAAGGTTGCACATGCCCACTAGGTGGCACAAGCATCTGGAATTCACCTGTAGTGGCTGAGGCCCTGGTACCCCAATTCTCTCTTTCTAGTTTTCTCTAAAAAAAAAGAAAAAAGCCCAACTTCATTCAGCCTATTTCTGTGTTCCCCAGCCCCAGGCAAACACTAATCTCCTTTCTATCTCTGTAGATTTGCCTATTCTGGACATTTTTACATGAACAGCTTGTCCTTTCCACTTAGTATGCCATTTTCAAGCTCCACCATGGCACAGCTGCATCAGTAATTGATTCCTCTTTTATGCAGAGTAATATTCCATTGTATTATTGCTCTCCATTTCACATATCCATTCGTCAGTTGATGGACATTTGAGCCATTTCTACTTTGTGACCATTGTGGACAATGCTGCTGTGACCATTCTTTGCACAGATGTTTTCATTTCTCTTGACTTGATGCTGAGGGGCTGCCAGACATTTCAATTTTTTTTTTTTTTTTTTTTTTTGGTTTTTCGAGGTAGGGTCTCACTCTAGCTCAGGCTGACCTGGAATTCACTATGTAGTCTCAGGGTGGCCTTAAATTCATGGCAATCCTCCTACTTCTGCCTCCCAAGTGTTGGGATTAAAGGCATGCACCACCACACCCGGTGTATTTCAATATTTTAACAGAACCAAAAGATCTTTCTCGGTCTTTCTCTCTCTCTCTATGTATGTATGAGCATGTTAGCACCTAATTTCAAAACCCTGATCCAGAAAAGCACAAGTTCTCTGGGTCAAATACTAAACACCAGAGAACAGTTTTCAAACTTTGACATAGAGTTTAGTTCTTTTGTTCCAAAATTAGACAAATAAATAAATACATAGATAAATAAGACAAATTAAGTAGCTCACACCTATACCTGATTTTGGTTTTTCAGATTTCCCAGAATTTTATTAGCTTTTACATAAACTTACACTCATTTTAAAAAATGCTCACTTAAAAGAATAAAAAAGACCTTGGGTGGTGCACACCTTTAATCTCAGCACTTTGGAGGTAGAGGTAGGAAGATCACTTGAGTTCAAGCTACCCTGAGAGTACATAGTGAATTCCAGGTCTGCCTGGGCAAGAGTGAGACCCTACCTGGAAACCCTGCCCCCCAAAAAGCTCACTTTTACTCCCCAAGAGATTTAGAGTTTTTTCTTCCCTCCCTCCCTTCCCCCTCCTTTCTCCCCCTCTCAATTTCAGGGCTGTGCTAGTTAGCTCTCAAAGACACAGTGAAATCACATGCAACTCGATTTTTAAGTTATGTTCTTTTAAAAATATATATTTTTGTTTTTTATTAATTTATTTGAGAGAGAAAGAGTATATGGATACACCAGGGCTTCCCTGCCACTGCAAACGAACTCCAGATGTATACCCCACCTTGTGCATCTGGCTTATGTGGGTACTGGGGAATTGAACCTAGGCCATAAGACTTTGCAAGCAAGTGCCTTTAACCATTGAACCACCTCTCTAGCCCTGACCTTATTTGTTTGTTTGATTCATTTTCTGTTTGTGATGCTGGGGATTAAGGCCACAGTGTATGCATGCTAGTACAGTACTCTACCTCTGAGCCACAACTTCAGCCCCTTGAGACTTTGTAAATTTAAGAGGATTGCTGCAAGGTGTGGTGGTGCATGCCTTTAATTCCAGAACTCAGGAGTCAGAGGTAGGAAGATCATTGTGAGTTCAAGGTCAGCCTAAGAGTACATAGTGAATTCCAGGTCAGCCTGGGCTAGAAAGAGATCCTACCTCAAAAAAAAAAAAAAAAAAAATAGCTTAGCCGTTAAGGTGTTTGCCTGTGAAACCTAAGGACCCAGGTTCTATTTCCCAGGACCCATGTAAGCCAGATGTACAAGGGGGGACATGTGTCTGGGAGTTTGTTTGCAGTGGCTGGAGGCCCTGGTGTGCCCATTCATTCTTTCTCTCTGCCTCTTCCTCTCTCTCTCTGTCTCTCAAATAAATAAATAAAATATCTTTAAAAAATTAGAAACAACAAAAAAAAAGAGAAATCCTAACTGGTACATGCACAAATGTAAGTTAGTGGGTTCTCAAAGCCAGGGCAACATATGTCTTGAGGACACTGGTAATAGTCACCCCAAGGAAGACATAGTCTTCCATGCTTAGAGATAGACTCCCTTCTGTGCGGAACTCACAGCCTCCTAGGGGACACAGGTTCCCCTCAATGAAAAGGTAACTTTGGTAGGTCAGAGAAGTAGTCATGGTGAGAACAGGCGCATGTCCACAAGGACCACAAAGGAGCAATGGGGTGATTTCTCTGTCCAGGACTCCAGTGTGCTGGGATCCAACTGACTACCATGAATAGGCTGCGGCTGTTGAACTCACCACTTCATCTTCACAAACCCAGCCAGCTTCCTGTCTGTCACCAGGGACAAAACAGTACCTGCTTTATAGCAACTTTTTCTTTTAAACACTTCGTATTTTAAATTTTTTATATTTCAGAAAGAGAGAGAGAGAATAAGCACACAAGGGCCTCCAGCCACCACAGATGAACTCCAGATGCATGCGTCACCTTGTGCATCTGGCTTACGTAGGTCCTGGGGAATTGAGCCTGGGTCCTTTAGCTTTGCACAGGCAAGTGCCTTACTGCTAAGCCATCTCTCCAGCTATAATAAGTTTTAAATTAAGAAATGATTAAAGCACTTAGCTGTCATACTCTATGCACTATTTTTATAGCCCCCTAGGGTTTTCTCACTGTTGCTAAACCTGTGTGTGTGGAGGGAATCTATAGGGGACTATAGCTGTGCCTATTGGGGACCATGGGCTGAGGCTAGAACCTCTGGGGAGGCCTCTGAACTGAGATTTAGGTAGTACCAATCTTAGGAGAGTGAAGTTTTCATACTATCCAGAGGGCAAGGTTGAGGTCAAGGAGACAGAGAACAGAGAATGGTAGGTCAGTGTCCAAGCAGGAAGTTAGATAGATGACTTGGGGAGGTAAGTGGGATGACTATTCTGGACCGATATCTGAATGTGTACCAAGTGCTTTGCAAGTGGCACCAGTTTGAGTGGATGCATCAACGAGCTTAGGAGGAAGTGGACAGAATAAATGCCATGGAAAAAGGAGCCACTGTCGCCCTCAATGAGGGCAGTAGGTGTAAGAGGCTTGAGGGAGCCTGACATATTTTAGAGCAATGAGCAATTTGGACCTGAGCACAAGTGTGAGGGGGAGAGACAGGTAAGGCTGTGCAGGCAGCTAGGCCAGATAGCAAGAGTTTATCATCTGAGAGCAATTCCGGGTCAGGGAAGAAATCCGAGGGTAGGATCAACACCTTCAGGTTTCTGATCAAACACTCCCGTTGGCTGCTGTGTGGCACTTGAGTGGTAGAGGACAAGCTTCCATCAGCATTTGTGATTATGTAAGGGCAGAAAAGGTGCTCACACTGGCCAATGGTAATAGTTACGTGTTTTATTAGACCAGCCATTTTATAATGATGCCAGTGTTCCAGAGCAAGTTAAAGGCAGAATCAGGCTCAAACCCAGTGGAAAAAATGTTCAGGAAGGGAAAGTTTTTAAAAGTTTCTAAATAAAAAAAAATTGACACTGAAACAAAGAAGGGGGAAATTTCATGAAATAAACCACCAAAGGCAACTCTGTGAAAGTGAAAATGAGAGGTTCTAGGGAGAATTTTTGCTTAATCTAAAACCAAGATGAGGGGTACAGTCATTTTAATTATGGAACCAAGGACCTGTTTGCTGCTTCTCAGCACCCTCAAATGTGTTTCCTGGGGCTGAGGAGATGACTCAGGGGATAAAGCACTGGCCATGTTAGCCAGAGGACCTGAGTTCAGACCCCCAGAACCTACATAAAGCCAGATGCTGAAGCCTCAGTGTCTGTAATTTCAGCATTCACCTAAAGGGAGAAGGGAGGCAGACACAGGAGAAGCACCTGGAAGCTCACAGGCCTGCCATTCCAGGGCACTGAATGAGAAATCCTGCTTCAAGCAAGGTAGAAGGTGAGGACTGACGCCTGAAGTTGTCCTCTGACCTGGTCCATTCCTGCATTGTGGCATGATCACACTTACATTTATACACACACACACACACACACACACACACATCTCTCACATGCACATCAGAGAAAGCAAGCAAGAAAGAAAAAAAGAAGGGCTGAAGAGATGGCTTAGCAGTTAAAAAGTTCTTGCTGGCTAAGCTAAAGGACCCAGGTTCAATTCCCTGGTACTCACATTGAGCCAGATGCACAAGGTAGTGCATGCATCTGGAGTTCATTTGCAGTGGCTGGAGGCCCTGGTGCATGCCCATTCTCTCTCTGTGTGTCTGTCTCTCTTCTCCCACATAAAGCCAGATGCACAAAGTGTCACATACATCTGGAGTTTCTTTGCAGTGTTTAGAATCTCTGGGTAGCCCTCTCTCTCTCTCTCTGTTTCTTTTCTTGGAAATAAATAAAAGTATTTTATTTATTTATTTATTTATTATTTTTGGTTTTTCAAGGTAGGGTTTCACTGTAGCCCAGGCTGACCTGGAATTCACTATGTAGTCTCAGGGTGGCCTCGAATTCATGGCAATCCTCCTACCTCTGCCTCCCCAGTGCTGGGATTAAAGGTATGCACTACCACACCTGGCTTTGGAAATAAATAAAAATGTTTTTTAAAAAAGAAAGAAAGAGGGGCTGCAGCACATGCCTTTAATCTAAGCACTGGGGAGGCAGAGGTAGGAGGATCATGGTGAGATGGAGGACTACATGGTGAATTCCAGACAGCCTTGGCTAGAACAAGACCCTACCTCACCCCCCCCCAAAAAAAAACTAAAAGAAAGGAAGAAGAAAAGAAAGAAAGGAAGGAAGGAAGTAAAGAAGGAAGGAAGAAAGGAAGGAAGGAAAGAGAAAAAAAGCTGTATTTCCTGTCCTGTTGTTGTGATCAGTGTCTATGACATAACTAGGAATGCTCACGGTCCTGTGATCAATGTCCTTTATTTATCAGTGTTTGGTTGATTGGATTCATTTCTCACTGCTATTGGAGTCATTTGCCATCAGCGCAGTGGCTTAAAACAACATGAGTTTATTATTTGACAGTTAGATAGGGCCAAAGCAGGGCATGAGAGTGAGTCTTAGGGAGTAAAATTAACATGTCAGCTGGGCTCCGTCTCTTTCTGAATTCATCAGAGGAAAAAATCTGTTACTTTGCCACTTCTGTTTCTAAGGGTTGCCTGCATTCCTTGGCTCATGGATGCTGCCTTCATCTTCCAAGCCAGCACTGCTTCACTCGAGGTCAGCTTCTGTCATCACATCCTCAGACTTTGCTCTCCCTGGCCCCCTTCCACATACAAGGACCCCTGCTGAGGCACTGTGCCCACCTGGCCAGTCAGGGATAGTCTCCCTGTCTCAAATCCATACTCCCATCTGCCAATTCCTTTTTGTCCTTAGATTCCTAGGTCCTGCAGAGGGAAGGCAGCATCTTTGGGGGAGGCATTATTCGGCCTACCACAGTGCTTATGTGTGTGATGGAAGAAAAGTCATAGGAGTGGACATCTATGCCAGTGAGGCATGTGTGTGGTGTTTAAACCCAAGCTCTGGGGCCAAGTGCCCACGACTTCCATGCTATGCCTTTTCAGCTGCCAGCCCTGTGGCTTCTGAGTATTGATTTCCTCATCCAGTAGAGGAACATTAATCAGACTTTCCTCATAAAGTTGCGGTGAGGACTAATTACATATATACATATATATATGAATGACATCAGTAACTTTGAACTGTAACCAGCACATACTAAGGGCTCATCAAATATTGGCCATGCTTATCTGATAGATGAGTACTGGATGATCCTTTTTTATCTAACTTTGGATTTGATAGTTCATGGCAATGTCTGTTTTGAGTGTGTTGAGGGAATTCACATGGTGAAGTACGGGGATTAATATAATAATATCAGCTGGGCATGGTGGTGCACACTTTTAATTCCAGCACTTGGGAGGCAGAGGTAGGAGGATTGCTATGAGCTCAAGGCCACCCTGAAGACTACATACTAAACTCCAGGTGAGCCTGTGCTACAGTGAGACCCTACCTCGTAAAACAAAACAAGTATAGATATGATAATAATATCATGTCAGGGGAAAGAAAGCCATACTGTAGGCTTTGTCATAAAGCTTGGCAAACAAATGTCTGCTGGTCGTGGTGGCACAAGACAGTTTACATAGCCGGTCTGAGATGGGACCCTTAGAAAGTCTGGTTTGCAAGGTTAGCCTACTGCTGATCAAAGAACAGATAGTATCAATGTCTCATAATGTCCTGCCCCTCCACATGAGCAGACGACATATATAATATAACCCAAGGAAAGGAAGTGACATAGAGAAAAGGGACCGATTATTGAATGAACTATTTTTCATGTGGTTGAATTTGATTTACTAATAGCAACATCTGTGGTATGTGTGTGTGTGTGTGTGTGTGTGTGTGTGTGTGTGTGTGTGTGTGTAGGGAAGTTGTATGTTTAGGAAAAGTCTGAAACAAGTGTAGTGGCACACACTTTTAATCCCAGCATATGGGAGGCTGAGGCAGGAGGATCACTGTGAGTTCGAGGCTACCCTGAGTCTCCAGAGTGAATTCCAGGTCAGCCTGGGCTAGCGTGAGACCCTGCCTTGAAAAAAGTTATATTTTCCTGACAAGAATTCTGTGTAACTTGGCTGACCGTTTTGACAATTAGTTTACATGAATGAGCCACATGTGTTGCTCTCAGATCCAATGAGAAGAAAGTATGAATGAAGTTCACTAGTACAGATATATGATTTTTGCTTTTACCAATTGGTTCTGAGAGAGACTTAACAAGTTGCCTCTAGTAAAAAGATAGCAGTTAAAACACTAGTTGTGACCTGGTGTGGTGGCGCACATCCTTAATCCCAGTGCTCAGGAGGCAGAGGTAGGAGGATCACCATGAGTTTGAGGCCACCCTGAGACTATACAGTCAATTTTAGGTCAGCCTGGGCTAGAGGGAGACCCTACCTCAAAAAAAAAAAATCTAGCTATTTAAAAGTCTTGGCCTTTTCATATACTTCACAGAATGAGACATTCATAACTGAATAATAAATCCTTTTATCTTTTCTCGAGTTGGGTGGTTTCCAATATTTGCTTTCAACAAAATTAGGGAAAGACTTAATCAAAGTGACTGATCTTTAAGAATGATATGTGGGGGGAGGCATGCACTTTAGGAAGAGTTCAAGAAAACACCTTCCCTTCTCACCCACTTATTTATGTGAATGAGGCTTCTCAGTATTCACACTTGTGCAAAACAGGAGTTTGCTCCTCTGGTAGCAACAGTCATTTGTGAATATATAAACTAGTTGGGGGAAGTACATCCACCTATCTCCTAGAGATGCATAAGTAATTACTTTTTTTTTTTTCAAGGTAGGATCTCACTCTAGCCCAGGCTGACCTGAAATTCACTAAGTGGTCTCATGGTAGCCTTGAACTCATGTCAGTCCTCCTACCTTTGCCTCCTGAGTGCTGGGACTAAAGGCGTGCACCACTGTGCCCAAATAATTATTTTTAATATAATTTCAAGTCAAGCACCACATAATGATATTTTAGTCAATGATCGCCTGCATATGAAGGAAGTCTCATCTGTTTCTAATGGATCTGTGTTTTTACTGTATTTTTCTATGCTTAGATATGTTTAAAAGCATAAATACTTCTCACTGTGCTACAGTTGTGTGCAGTTACATGCTGTACAGGTCTGAATCCTGGGGTAAGGGGCAGTAGTTACCATGCAGCCTGTGTGTGCAGTGCTGAACCATCTAGGCTGTGTAAGAATACTCTATGGTGTCGACAGAGAAAATCACCTGTTGGGTGTGGTGGCGCACGCCTTTAATTCCAGCTCTTTGGAAGGCAGAGGTAGGAAAATTGCTGAGTTTGAGGCCCGCCAGAGTAGATTCCAGGTCAGCCTGGGCTAGAGTATAACCCTACCTTGAAATACTCAAAACAACAACAACAACAATCACCTGATGGTGCATTTCTCAGAATGTATTCACCATGAAAGGATGCATAACTGACTGTGTATCAACAGTTAAGTTATATTTGTTGTTTTTTTTCAGTTGTGTACTGATAATTTTGTAATACTTAGAAGAATCATTTAAAATAATTAGAGCTCACGAGTTAGACTCTGAACTCATCTATGCCTTACAGAGTACAATGGTGTGATAAATAAAAGACTTTAACACAAAAAATACATTAGGGGGACTAGAGGGATTGCTTAGTGGTTAAGGCCTGTGAAGCCAAAGGACCCAGGTTCAATTTCCCAGGACCCACGTAAGCCAGATGCACAAGGGGCACATGTATCTGGAGTTCGTTTGCAGTGGCTAGAGGCCCTACCATGCCCATTCTCTCTCTGTCTGTCTCTCTTCTATCTCTCTCTCTGCTTGCAAACAAATAAATAAAATTAAAAAAATACATTAGGGTAAAATTCCAAGGGGGATGAAAAACAGAAAAAGTAGGGCAAAGCCATGCAGGAACGATGCAAAATTTCTGACTTGAAAGCAATGCTTCTTTGTGTGTGTTTTTTAATGGGTGATGGTGAATTGCTAGGGTGTTGCAGGGGTAATAAATCCATGGGATTCCCTTAAAATAGCCATGCAACTGCTTTATTTTCAACTCTCAAATGTTGTAGCATATTGTGAGTCTTTTGCAGTCATTTAATCTTAAACCGAAAAGGAAAACTAAAGTTTAAGTAAATCAGGAACATATGAGAAGGTATAGTTTTTAAAACTCTTTTGAAAGGGAGTATTATGTTTGAATTCCATGTACATGGTTTCAGGAACCAATGTTGGCACGTCTGTGAAAGCAAATGGCTTTAACCCCAGTCTCTGACCTCAGGAGCCCATCTTCAGGTTCCTTCTGAGAAGAGTGGTCAGGTTGGCAGGGAGTGGCTAACCAACATTACCCTTCAGACAACTTTGCTTGATTCTGCTAAACATGACTCTTCCAAGTGTATTTCTCAAGCACAAGTAGTATTTACCATGCACCAGGAATATTCTAATTACAAATAGTAATGTCTTTAAGCCTCATTAAAACACCTCGAGGGGCTTGGGAGATAGCTCGGTGGGTATGGATACTTGTGCAAGCGTGAGAACCCAAATTCAGGTCCCAACATCAACGAATGAAATAGCTGTGGCTGCACATGACTGTACCCCAGTGCTGAGGTGGGTGAGGACAGGGGGATTCAGGGGCTCACTGGTCTGCCTGTCTAGCTGAAAAGCAGCAAGCTCCAGAATGAGTGAGAGGACCTGTCACAAGGAAATACGTGTAAGAGCTATAAGAGGAAGACACCCAGTCCCTTCTGCTGGCCTCTGCATGCATGCAAACAGGGTGAACACACACTTGTACACACGTGCATACACCACATCCTCACAAGACACTCCCCACATACTACACATGTACATACCAAAGCTCAGTAAGTGCTATGAGGTAGGCACTGATGTGATCCCCATGAAGCAGATGAGGAAAGTAAGGCACAGAGAATCTTTCCAGAAGATCACCAATCCTCCTCCTGTAGTGATGTGTTTGTAAAAAGGGAGCAGCAGGGCTGGAGGGATGGGATACCTTCCAGTGAGTTATTGGCCAAGGAGGTCCTGGAAGCCTCCAAAACATTAAAGGCTATTGCCAAAGCCCTTGGTTTCCCTTGAGAAACAGATAGTAAGACCCTTTTGCTGAAGACATCTCTTGCCTGAGAGGCAAAGTCACTGAGAAAGCAAGCTGGTACTGAGCAGAAAACCTTCTCTCTGTAGACCAGCCAACAGAAAGCTGGAAAAAGCTGTTCTGCATGCAGCCGTATGGGAGACAGAAGTCATCAGCAGTGAAAACAGTGGACACTGAATATTCAAGTTTGGCCATACAGGCCCAATGACTGAACGGGTGCAATAGTGGCATGTCTACTCTTGGTTTAACCAATTGCTCCATAATTGGACCGAAGGCCCTCTCTATGGTACTGAAAAACCTAAGCAAAAGTCTATGGCAGGGGAGGTCATGAGCCTTAGGGGTATAAAGCCTGCGCTTGTCTGGTTAAATGTATATATTATTCCCACCAAGCTGCCCTGAAAGCATTACACTTAATGTTCATATTCACATATTAATGCTACTCTCACTTCTGGTTAGAGAAGCTTCTCTTTTCAGATGTTGATGACCACTGGGATGACCCAAAAGGCAACATAGTGCTGAGAAGAAGGGATGGAGGAGTGCCCAGCACTGAAACATCTCTGTCACACCCTCCAAGGCTCAGGGCCCATTGTGGAAGAGGGGGCGGATAGAGTGGAAGAGCCAAAGGAAGGGTATGACTTCTTACAATGCAACTGCCCAGACAGAAATTGGCCTTGATATCCATGACCTTGCAGTGCCTAGAAATACCTTCGCAAGACCCTCATAATAGAAAAAAAAAGATGATGACATCAAATTAAAAGAGAGATTAATGGAGAGAGGGAGGTCATACGATGGAGATTGGCATTCTAAAGGGGAATGGGGGCAGAGGAGGGAAATATCATGCATTTTTTGTATACAAGCTGTCAATAAAATAAATAAATAAATAAATAAATAAATAAATAAATAAATAAAATGTCCTCACTGAGCTTGTTACCTGACACGTGCTGAGTGTGTGAGGGAGGGCTCAGAACTTGGAGAACAAGGGCTGGAGAGATGGCTCAGGGGCTAAAGGAACTTACTTGCAAAGCCTGATGGCCCAGGGTTTGATTTCCCACATAAAGCCAGATGCACAAAGCAGAGCATGCATCTGGAGTTCGTTTGCAGAGGCAGGAGGCCCTGCCATACTCTGTCTTTTTCAAATACATAGATAAAAATGTTTCTCACACGCTAAGGCAGTCCACCTACCTTTGCCTCCTGAGTGCTGGGATTAAAGGTATGCACCACCATGCCCAGCTGCTGTTCTTTTTTAAATGTTAATTTAATTTAATTTATTTGCAAGGTGAGAGAGAGATGGGGGGAGAGAGAGAGAGAGAGAGAGAGAGAGAGAGAGAGAGAGCTCACCAGGGCCTCTAGCTGCTGCAAATGAACTCCAGCTGGCTACTTTGTGCATCTGCTTTACATGGGTACTGGAATCAAACCCAGGTTGTTAGGCTTTTCAGGCAAGTGCCTTAGCGACTGAGCCATCTTTCCAGGCCCCTGACTGGTGTTTTTATAAGAAGAGCAAGAAAGCCACGCATGTGCATATAGAGGGAAAGCCATGAAAGAACAGACAGAAGGTAGCCATCTTCAAGTCAAAGACAGAGGAATCTGAGGAATCTGCCCACACCTTGATCTTGGACTTTGCCTCTAGCATTATGAAAAAGAAACATTTCTGTTGTTTAAGCCACCTGTGGTATTTGGTTATCATAGCCAAGTGGACACTATACATTGGTACTTATCTCACTCTGACACTGGAAGCATCAATGGCTCCCACTAGTTGTAAGCAAGGTCTAATTTCTTTTAAAATTATTTATTTACTTGAGAGAGAGAGAGAGAAAGAGACAGAGAGAATGACACGAGACACGAGGGTCTCTAGCCACTGCAGTCAAATTCCAGATGCATGCGCCACCTTGTGCATCTGGCTTACGTAGGTAGTGGGGAAATTGAACCTGGGTCCTTAGGCTGCACAGATAAGTGCCTTAACTACTGAGCCATCTCTCCAGCCCAATTCTAATCTCTTACTGCATCACTAATACAGGTTGAATCTCTCTCTCTGTTTTTTCGAGGTAAGGTCTCACTCTAGCCCAGGCTAACCTGGAATTCACTATGTAGTCTTAGGCCAGCCTCAAACTCACAGCAATCCTTCTACCTCTGCTTCCCGAGTGCTGGGATTAAAAGAGTGCACCACTATGCCTGGCAAGTTGAATATCTCTAACCTCACAATTTGAAATGCATATTGCTTGCTCCAAAACCAGAAATCTTGAGTACTTCCATGAAGCCTAACGCTACACTTGACCTTATGTGATGGGTTGCAGCCAACACAGGGATGTACGTGTAGACATATATAAAACACAAGTGAATTTGGGTTTATGTTTGGGTCTCATCTCCAAAATATCTCAATATGTATATGCAAATATTCTAAAGTCTACCCTTCTCCCTCAAAATCTAAACTCTGAAATCGTCCTGGTCCTGTGCTTTTCAATAAGGGATGCTCAGCCTGGCCCTGGGACTCTGTCTCCCACTTGTTACCCCTCTCACCAAGACTCTGTATCACCTTTTCTCCTCTGCTTGCATTTCCCGCCTGCCTCAGGGGTCTTTGGCACATTAGCAGGTCTTTAAAGCCCAAATCAAACACCACCATCATGCTAGCCTTCTCCACTCATCTTGCTTTCTTTTCTCTTTTTAAAATAATTAATCAGGGCTGGAGGGATGGCTTAGTGGTTAAGGCATTTGCCTGCAAAAGCCAAAGGAGCCTGATTCGATTCCCCAGGACTCATGGTAGCCAGATGCACAAGGGGGCGTATGTACCTGGAGTTCGTTTGCAATGGCTGGAAGCCCTGGTGCCCCGCCCCCCATTCTCTCTCTCTCTCTCTCTCCCTCTTTCTCTGTCAAATAAATGAATAAATACAAATGAATAATCAATGAATTAAGCTTTTGACAATTTCATACATGTATATGATGCATTTTGGTTACATGCAGTCAATTCTCCATTACCTTCGTTGTTCCCCTTTCAGTCCTCCAGAACTGCTTTGTTTCTTGAGGCGAGAACAGGCAGGCTCGGCTGGCAGGTGCCTGGGCTTCCGATTCTAGCTCTACACTTTATGAAACACATGACCTTGGGCAAGTACTTAATCCCTTTGAGCCTCCTCCCCTGCTCCTCACTCTGGGATGATAGTAGCACCATCACACTGAAACTGGGAAGAAAAACAGGGCAGTTCCTATAAAGCCATAAAGAGTGTGCCCCCTCCTCCAGCACTATAATTGACCAATGAACATAACCAATTGTCTTACTGTTCTTTTTTAAAATGTGTGTGTGTGGGGGGTGTGCATACAGTGTGTGCGTGTGTGCATGCAGAGGCATGTGCCAGTGCGCATGTACGTGGGAGCCAGAGAAGAATGTTCTTATCTTCTTGAGATAGAGACTCTCGTTAAACCCAGAGCTGCCATTTTATGTCAGACGAATTGATCAGTGAGCTTCAGTGAGCTCCAGGGATTGTCCTGTCTCCAGTCCCCACCAGACTAGGGCTACAGGTTGTGTGTGTGTGCGTGTGCATGTGCATGTGTGTGTGTGTCCATCCAGGGCTTTTTCCATGGGTGCTGGAAAATCTAACTCAGGGAGAGTCACCCTGTCAGGCCCAGATGCAGCAAGTGTTATTACCTGCTGAGCCATCTCCCTAGTCCCCTTGTTTTTGAAAGTTTCACTCTGAAGCCCAGGCTGGCCTTGAACTCATGGCACTCCTCCTGCTTCAGCTTCCCAAGTATTAGAATTACAGGCATGAGCCACCTCATTGAGTCTGTTTTCTTATTTCTTAAAATTTTTCTTAGTATTTTATCTGTACCAGTTTAAGAATACCTGGGTCTTTTTCTTAAATAGACACCTCTAAATTTTCTCATATGAGAAGTAATTCATGCTCATTGCAAAATTTCATAGTAACAGTAATAAGACAAGAGAGAAAAGTCATTTATAATCCTGCCCTCTGCATTATCCACTGTTAACATCTTGTGTGTTTCTAGTTTTTCTGTATGTAAGCACACCTGATTGTTGAAGCAAATAAACTATATTTAACATTTGGCTTGTTTACACTACCTTTTCCATAGGGGAAGATATCTGTCCATATTGACAAATAATATCTACGTAAGAGATTCACATTGTGGCCTGGCTTTGACCTAGCCTATAGTTAAATTTTGTTTTGTTTGCATGGTTTTATATAAACCCAGTCAACTTTGAGGAAAGAATTACATTCTCCTACTTTGGAAGATTCTTCTAGATTCTCTAAAGTAGTGTTACCCTGCATTTCCAGGAAGGCTTTTGCTGCCTGGACCTGAGTGAGGCTCTTACTTTGAGTTCATGACCCACAGAGAAGCCTGGTCTGCACTGCCCTGCAGATTAGGTATGCAGTATTTTCTAGTTATTATGACCATTTGGAAATACATCATAAATCAATCCTCACCTAGTATAAGCAATTTGGGACCAGGGCTTAGTCTACCTTATCTGTTAGGCCCCATGGTGCTATGGTCTAGATGTTTTTGCCTCTCCAATTCATGTATTGAAATCTCCCAATCCTAGGAATTGGAACTTCTGGAGTGTGATTAGAACCTGCATAGATGGAATTAGTGCATTTATGAAAGGCCTGCGGCAGACACCTTGCCTCTTGTGCCTTGTGAAGCCACACCTGGAAGACACCACCTATGAGCCAGAAAGCATGCCTTCACTGCACAGCAACTACCTTCATCATCATCCTGGGCTCTCCACCCTCTAGAACCATGAGAACTAAGTATCTAGGGTTTCTGAGATACTGAGTTATGGCATTGTTGTGAGAAAATACCTGCCATGATTAACTTAAAAGGAGAGAAAGTTTATTCTGATTTCAAGATTTCACTTCATGTTTAGTTGGCCTCACTGCCTTGGTCCTGTGATAACCCAGTGCATCATTGTGGACAGCATGTGGCAGAACAAAGATGCTCATCTCATCACAGCCCAAAAGGACGCTGGTTCCTGGGGAGGGGAAATGAGGGAGAGATCCCAATTTACCCGTCAAAGGCACACCTCCAGTGATTAACTTCCTTCCATGAGGCGGCCTTGCCTCCCAGTTTCCACATATCCTGATAATGCTACAGACTAGTGACAAAACTTTAATATACAGGACTTTAAAAAAATATTTGCTGCCAACATGAATATAAAATTAAAATAAATAGTCTAAAAAATTATTCACGGGCTGGAGGAATGGCTTAATGGTTACGGCATTTGCCTGCAAAACCAAAGAACCCAGATTCAAGTCCTCAGGACCCACATTAGCCAGATGCACAAAGGGGCATATGCATCTGGATTTTGTCTGCAGTGGCTGGAGGTCCTGATGCCCTCATTCTTTCTCTCTCTGTGTGCAAATAATTTTTTTGAATTTTCATTTAAGGAGGAAGAGAGAGAGAGGGAGAGAGAGAGAGAGAATGGGTGCTCCAGGGCCTCTAGCCATTGCAAATGAACTCCAGATTGTGCACCTGGCTTCACACAGGTACTGGGGAATTGAACCCAAGTCATTGCAGGCCAGTGCCTTAACCACTGAGCCCTCTCTCCAGCCCAACCTACAAGACCTTGAGGGACATCCCAGATCCAAACTCTGTGGTTATCTAAACAGACAATGAAGGCCCTCCCTCGGCACCTTCCTCTTCCTCAGAGCTTCAGAATAGTTATATAAACAATTGCACGAATACCCTCATGGAATATTGCACTACACACATTGCTTCATTTATTTTTTCTTTTTAATTTTTTGGTCTTTTATTTGTTTGTTTGTTTTTCCGAGGTAGCACAGGCTGCCTGGGAATTCACTGTGTAGTCTCAGGGCGGCCTCAAACTCATGGCGATCCTCCTACCTCTGCCTCCCAAGTGCTGGGATTAAAGGCATGTACCACCATGCCTGGCTTTAGAAGTTCAGGGAGAGCAACTGGGTGTGATTCTGAGAGACCACAGGAAGCTCTATCCACACTGGCTACTGTGGGGAACGTGACATCTTTCTTCCTGGAAGAAGCTTAAAAGCTTTCCAAAGGGCTGGAGAAATAGCTTAGTGGTTAAGGTGTTTGCCTGCAAAGCCAAAAGGACCCAGGTTCAATTCCTCAGTACCCATGGAAAGCCAGATGCACAAGGTTGTGCATGCATCTGGAGTTTGTCTGTAGTGGCTAGAGGCCATGGTATGCCAATTAAAGAAAGAAAAAGAAAAAAAGAATAATAAAAAAAGCTTTCAAAAAGCGAGCCCCAGAAAACAGCTTACTCTCTACCTGAATGCAGCAGAAAGTGACAGTTCCCAAATAACCCCGAAACATCCGATGCAGGAAGGGAGCAAAGGAGAGAGAAAGAAGATGGGTTGGAGTTGGGGAGAAGGCTCAGTGGGGAAAGCCCTTGCCTCACAAACACAAGGAGCCGAGTTTGGATCCCAGCACCCACATAAAATGTTGTGGGAGCATGGTTGGCCTTCCTATGATCCCAGAGTGTTAGAGGCACAGACTTGGGGGTCCCCAGGGCCTACAAGCTAGATGGACTAGCTAAATTGGTGAGCCCTCGGTTCAAGTGAGAGACCCTGCCTCAGTACATAAGGTAGAGAGCTTTGAAGTAATACACCTGACGTCAGCCTCTGACTTCCTCATGTACACATATGTGCCTATGCACCCCACATGGGTGCTTACATACATGTGCACTCGCACATGCACACACACACACACACACACACACACACACACTGACATCCTTGCCAATGGTCATGCTTGGTTTTGTTTCTCTGCTGTCTTCTGCCTTCTAGTGAGTCTTGGTTATCAAGTTAGAAGTCAAATTTCCACGCAGCTCCACCCTTCAGACAGCATGTGAGGCCCGGCCACAAATGGGCAGTGGGTGCTTTCATCCTGCCCCCAGCCTTGGCTTTCAGAACCTGAGCCTTCAAAACTTGGACTTATGTAACTTATTTGTTTATTTTTAAGCCATCCCTGTCCAAGTGGAGAACATTTAAGACTCCCTTTTAGAGGAAATTTGGAAGCCAACGTTGTCATTAACTCAATCAGCAAGCGACAGGCCTGTAAGAATTCCAGGTGGTGCAATTCTCAGGGCTTGTAGCATCCTGTTCCTAGTGGAAGGATGCGCAATGGTTTCTACAAACATTCTTCCCAAGATTTCTTCTCTCTCTTTTGTCGAGGTAGAGTCTCACTCTAGCCCAGGCTGACCTGGAATTCACTATGTAGTCTCAGGGTGGCCTCAAACTCATGGCGATCCTCCTACCTCTGCCTCCCGAGTGCATTAAAATTATGCAGGTCTATGTGTGTATGTATGGGTGGGTGTGCATGCCCATGTGTGTGTGTGGGTACACGTGCATTTGGAGGCCAGAGGACAACCTCAGGTGTCATAGTCAGGAACATCATTCCTCTTCACCATGGCAGGGTCTCTCATTGACCTAGAGCTCACTACTTAGGCTAGACTGGATATCAGGTGAGCCCCAGGGATCCTCCTGCCTCTGCCTCCCCAGCACTGGGATTCTAGGCCTGTGGCAATTTGACATGGGTCCTGGAAATAGAACTCAGGTCATCATGCTTGCAAGGCAAGCGCTTCATCCCCCTCCTCTGTCTATTGAACAATAGCTGAAAGCCGGGCGTGGTGGCACACGCCTTTAATCTCAGCACTTGGGAGGCAGAGGTAGGAGGATCACCGTGAGTTCGAGGCCACCCTGAAACTACATAGTGAATTCCAGGTCAGCCTGGGCTAGAGTGAAACCCTACCTCAAAAAAACCTAAAAAACAAACAATAGCTGAGTCATAGTTGGAGCCCCTGGGCTCCGAGACTCTGCTATGTGAATGAAATGCCTTTGTTTGTCAGGGTGCCTGATTCTAGAACTATCTGTGGTGGTACCCTACTTAGTGCACTTTCTGGTGGTTCTGTAAAACACAGATCTCTTCATAGAGCATTGGCAAACAAAAATATGAAAAGACATATATCCTTGAGTCAAACCAGATGCTGTTTTATATTATATTCTGGACATGAGAGAACAAGGGTCGATAAAAATGTAGGCAACGTTGCTGTTCACTGTTGTTTCTATTAAAGAAAACACTGGAAACATAGACGTCTAAGTGAGAGGGTGGGTAGGTGCGTTGGGATGCTTTCAATGTATGTAATGGAAAAGTCATAAAGGGTCTTTGAAGAGTCTTTCATGATGTTGAGAGAAATGTTTATGACTTGTTAGGTTAAAAAAAGAAGAAAGGGCTGGAGAGATAGCTTAGCAGTTAAAGCACTTGCCTGCAAAGTCTAAGGACCCAGGTTCGATTCCCCATGACCTACGTAAGCCAGATGTGCACAAGTTGGCGAATGCATCTGGAGTTCATTTGCAGAGGCCCTGGCTTGCCCATTCTTTCTCTCTGCCTCTTTCTCTCTCTCTCTCAACTAAATAAAAATTAAAAAAAGTAAAATGCAAAGCCATATGTGATGCACACAACCAATTATGTTCATTGTATATACTTGGGAAAAAACAGCATAATTTCAGGAGAGGTTCTGATAGGATTATGGGTAGTTTTGACTGCTTTTGTTATGCTTTTGAGCATTTTAAAGCCTTTCTACGATGAGTCTTTATCACTCTGTTGGAAAATAAGATAATGATAAGGCAGCTGACTTTCCCAGTGGCAACAGATGTGGGTTCACATTCTTTTTAGCTATCACTTTCCCCACTACCCTCTGCCCACCCATGGCTCCTCCAGTGAGGGGCTTAAGGGAAAGGAGTCTAAGATGGGCAAGATAAGATGTCCCCTGATGGCCAGAGCCACAGTAATTCCCCATCAGGACGTAGAAGGGTATGAACATTGGCCGGTACAAGCTTGCAGAGCTTTACAGAGCCAAGAAGGGAAGCTAACTGAAGGCGATTTGCTTCCAACGCTGACGAAGTGCACAAAGACAGCTCTAAGGTCTGGCTAGGCAGCCTGGTTCAAGCGAGGCGACAGGGCTGCTCAGACCCAGCAGGGAAGGCTGGCCGGCCAAGAGTGGCCTGCCTTGTGCCTGGCCCCAGCCAATTCCTTCAGTTCTTGTGGGTTTCCTCTATGTGTTAGATGAATGTAATATGACTCGAAGCTTCTTTCGGAGCTGTGTGCCATGACCTCATCTGCCACTGCCTCTCCACATGGCTGGGTGAAGTGTTCCCTCTGTGTGCCAAAGTGTGGGGTGGAAGGGGCTTGGGTGGGGAGGGAGAAACAGACTGCTCTTAGCACTGGGACAATCTATTAGCTAGCAAGCATGAGAACTCAGTCATTCATTGAGTATCTACATTGTGAACAAGGCATCCAACGTCTCCCAGACTCCGTACAGAAGGTCTTGGTGGCGTCTATAGGCATGCCATCTAGGCCTTCAGTTTAAGGCTGGGGTTCTCATGGGGTTTTGTCAAACTACCATTGCCTTGAAAGCAGCATGTTTTGGGGAAGTTCTTATCCCTGCCTGGCCACCCCAAAACATACACGGCTCCAGGTATGCACATAATCACCCTACATTCCACTTCCTCACCTTTAAAGTAGGGATAACAAAGCCAGCTTTGTGGGGTTATCCTTGAGTATGGCTGCTGGATTTACAACACAGAAAACACACATGCCCAACTAAACTAGAATGCCCTAGAAACAACACATATTCTTTAAAAAAATATTTTTATTTACTTGAGAGAGCAAGAGGCAGATGGAGAGAGAGAGAGAGAGAGAGAGAGAGAGAGAGGGAGAGAGAATGTACACACCAGGGTTTCTAGCCACTGTAAATGAACTCCAGATGCATGTGCCACCTTGTGCTCTGGCTTATGTGGGTACTGGGGAATTGAACCTGGGTCCTTAGGCTTCACAGGCAAAGTGCCTTAACTGCTAAGTCATTTCTCCATCTCAATACATTTTTTGAATGTTTATGTGTGTTGTGGTGTATGTGCACATGTGTGTTCATATGTGCATGCATATATATATATATATATATATATATATATATATGCCAGAGGCTAACATTCAGTCACTTTCTGTCTTATTTTTTGTTTAGATAGATTTTATTATAGTGATTATAGAATTTAAGAGAAGAATATAGTACCCCTGCCCAAAAGGAGGCAGGAGCAGGATTTCCAGAAATGGGAAAGCCCCCCCACACTTTTTTAAGAGAAATAAAAAGGTTCTCACCCAGCACACAGAACCTAGAACTCATACAGAATGTAGAGCTCACCGATTTGGTTGGGATCCCTAGCCAGAAAGCCAGAGGGACCCCCTCATCTCCGTTCATCTCCCCAGAACTGCTAATACAGGTACATACTGTCACACCCGCTCCAAACTCAGGTCCTCATGCTTATGTGGCAAGTACTTCACCCACTGAGCCATCTCCCCAGCCCAATAAACACTTTTGTTTTTAGTATATCATGTAATATTTAGTATATGCTTATACTATGTGTAAGTATATCCCAGGCAATACTTAGCATAACTTGTATTAGAAAAGTATTTGTGAGCCAGGCATGGTGGTGCTCACCTTTAATGCCAGAACTCAGGAGGCAGAGGTAGGAGGATCACTATGAGTTCAAGGCCATCCTGAGACTACATAGTGAATTCCAGGTCAGCCTGAGCTAGAGTGAAACCGTATCTTGAAGCGCCACCCCCCAAAAAAAAAAAGAAAGAAAGAAAGAAAGAAAGAAAGAAAGAAAGAAAGAAAGAAAGAAAGAAAGGGTATTTGTTCCTCTGACATTCTAGTTCAAATGGGCATCCTGTACTTGACCAGACAGCCCTATTCTTGAAGCGGAAGTAGAATTTATATGAAGCCCTGCTGTAATTGAGTGTCAGTGTGAGGGTCATGAGGTGGTTAACACCTTCCTCCTTCTGTACCAGAAGAAAGGAAGACTGACCAGGATGGAGGGGAAGTCAAGATGTTCCTCAGGGGAGGGGCATTTCCATGGAAGCAGTCAGGGAGCTGGGGTCATACTGCTGGTATGCGGCTAAACCTCTCCTTGAACATTGACCTTTGAAAGCCTCAACAAACGGTGTCCCATGGTTCCTTAAATACCCTGGGTTTGTTCTTGCAAGTCTGTCATTGGGGGTGACATCTCAGGGCTTGCAGGAATCCAGATGGGGACCCTAGGGAACTCCCTTCTAGGCATGATTTGGTTGGTTTCAAAGGTCAACAGTTTTGAGCTTAAGACTCAGGGACTTTCCTGAAGGTGATTTTTGCAACAAAAAGTGGGGAGGGATAAAAATGTCCAGAGAGACCTTACTGCAGGGCTAGAGGAACCGGGGTGTGAGCTGACCTCTTTGTGATCTTTTCTCAGTTTTTAAATTTTTATTTACTTATTCAAGAGAGAGAGGGGGCACATAGAGAGAGAATGGGCATGCCAGGGCATCTAGCCACTGCAAATAAACTCCAGATGCATGCATCATCTTGGGCATCTGGCTTACATGGGTACTGGGGAATTGAATTTGGTTCCCTAGGCTTTGAAGGCAAGCGCCTTAACAACTAAGCCATCTCTCCAGCACTACTACTTCTTCTTCTTCTTCTCTTTCTCCTTCTCCTTCTCCTTATTTTTTAACTACTCTTTATCTCTGCTCCTGCCTCCCTGAACTCTCAAATCCCCTCTCACTTAGGTTCCATGGGCTGGAGGTGGACAGGTGGCTGGTCCACCGCCTGGCCTTGGTATATATCAAAGCTGCTGGGGCAGACACCCTCCAAGCCTCTGCTATAATTTTCTTCTTTTCAACACGTGAATTCCTGGCGAGGCGCTCAGCTGTCGTTGGCTTCGGGAATTTTTCCACCAGGATTGAATTTGGGGCCAAGAAAAGGCGGTTCTGCAGAAGGCATTGTTCATTGAGACTGAGATATGTTTCCCTTTCATAGGGGCCTCAGCAGATAGCATCTGTATTCAGTCAGAGACAGACACTTTGAATTTCCTTACAGTGAGAAAATGCATGGAGGAAGAAACATGGTATTTACTAAACAGTTTTCTTTTGGTGAATTCACTTTCTAAAATCTTTTTTTTTTTTTTCATGTCAGGCAACAACATATAGACAATCTAGTTTTTGCTGTGCTCTAATACCACACATTTCCTCACATATGAAACATATAACATATGCAATTCAAATGTTAAAGTGCTCATCTGAGTGTCTTTCACAAACACAGCATCTGAGACCAGAGACGATTGATTTCCACCTTATCATTCAGGTGACAATGGCTGGATTTGAAGTGGAAGTTTCCTTCCTGTCAGACCCTGGACTAGGGTCTTTGCACTTCCTCTTCTCCCAGGACTTGATAAAGAATGCACTTTCCAGCCAGGTGTGGTGGCACACACCTTTAATCCCAGCACTCGGGAGGCAGAGGTAGGAGGATCGCCATGAGTTCGAGGCCACCCTGAGACTACATAGTGAATTCCAGGTCAGCCTGAGCTAGACTGAGACTCTACCTCGAAAAACCAAAAAAAAAAAAAAGAAAAAGAAAAAGAAAAAGAATGCACTTATGCACTTTCCGAGTCCCCATGGTATGAATAAGGAAATAGAGTTAGAGGTCACATCAAGGCTCTATCCCCAAATGCCAACTGGAGCTCAGAGTTCTTGCAGTCATCTCTCACTAAACCGTTTGGAAAAAAAAAAAAAAATCACAGGTTTGGATGCTCAGGTTGCCAGGAAAAAACTAAGCAAGTCTCTATTGAAAAGTGAGTTCATTAAGTATTCAAAGGTAAGCCTGCACCAAATTTCTACACTATCATATGCAGCTCCCAACTTGCACAGGGTTGGATTCCCAAAGCTCATATAAAAGCACTTTCCCAGTTCCTACCCCCAGCACCGTCCTGGGCACATGTCTTTCCTGCTACACTCATCACATTATCTCTCAGTGATTTTCACACCTGTCTCTCCTTCATCAAGTTCCAGTCTGCTGAGGGCAAGGGGCAAGGACCTCCCTGTACTTTTAATCTGTGTTTTTTCAAGACAGGGTCTCACTCTAGCCTAGGCTGACTTGGAACTCACTCTGTAGTCCCAAGCTGGCCTCAAACTCACAGCCATACCCCTATCTCTGCCAACCTCATCTCTTTGATAGTGCCCAGCCCAGGGAGACTCAGAGCATATTCATGCTGTGTTAATGTTAAGTCATGTGTTTGGAACTTATTTCCCTGAAGTAATGTGTTACAAATGAGGTTGGAAACTTTCTGTCTCCAACAAACCCACACAGTTTACTGAGCCCATCTCTAGTCTCCTGAGAGCACAGTGAGTTATGCGGAGCCTGGGTGGCTCACGAGGTAGTTGGGGAGGAAGATTTCTATCTTTCTCTCCATCACTGGAGTGTGTGGTTAGACAGGTGCAATTGCACCTAGGACAGAGTTTGTCTTTGACTCCTTCTAAACTGCTCTTGATCTCTTACTTAGGAACAAGGCTGTCTCCAAGCTTCACACTAAAATCCAGCTGTTAGATCCTCACCTTCATCCCCCCTCCAAGCAGTCTCCATACCTTCTTCTCCAGATAAAACCCCCACTTCTTGAGGGTGCTGTTAAATGTAGTTGACTCTCAGCAGGAAAGCCACCTGGTAGAATTAATTCTTGCTAATGTGTTAATGATCGCCCCTTTGATTTAGATTGTCCCTAAAATGCAGACTCTTCGCGGCAGTGGTTAGGATGGTGGCATTTAAGACAGATCTAGATTTGAATTCCGAATTGACTTCTAAGTTACATGGCCTCAGAAAGGTGATGTGATTTCTCTGAAGCTTGGTTTAGTCATCTGTAAAATAAGGTTAGTTGTAGTTGTAAAAAGAGGTAGTATTGGAGTGGTGCACACCTTTAATCCCAGTTTGAGAAGCAGAGGTAGGAGGATCACTGTGAGTTCGAGGCCAGCCTGAGACTACATAGTGAATTCCAGGTCAGCCTGGGCTAGAGTGAGACTTTACCTGTTGTTTGTTTGTTTATTGAAGGTAAGGTCTCACTCTAGCTCAGGCTGACCTGGAATTCACTCTGTAGTGTCAGGGTAGCCTCGAACTCATGGCGATCCTCCTACCTCTGCCTCTGGAGTCCTGGGATTAAAGGCGTGCGCCACCATCCCTGGCTCTCAAAGGATAGTTTTAAGGACTTTTTCCTTTCCCCTTGCACTTTGTCTTCACCACAAACCATGAGGTCGATATTCTTAACTATTATAAAGGAGAGTGCCGTTCCAAAGGAGAGTTGAAATTATCATTCATCCCTCCCTTCCTGCTTCCAAAAATTGCTTTGAGGCCAGAATGAGTTTGGCAGTGTGAACCTCGAATGGCCATTTCTTCCTTGGGAGATTTTTCCAGAGCCACGCAGGGATGCTTCGGGTCTACCATGGCCGAGAATGGCTCCTGGGAGTCCGTTCCCGTCCACAGTTCCCACTTCCACAACTTCCTTCCCTCCTTTGCTCTGAATGTGTGGAATCTGCCAGCGGTCCAAGGTTGTTTTTTTTTTTTCCTTTCCTGTCCCTTTCTTTCTTTTTAATTTTGTTCACAGAGCTCTGGCAGCTGCCGGGTGGTGGGGGTGCTGGCGGATGGCGGCAGCTGTTTGTGTGTATGGGGTCTCTGTCGTCTTCCTTTGTGAGTCAGGGGCTGTTTGTATATATCACAAGCTACCACCTGGCAGACATTTAGTTCCATCTATGTTGTTTGAATGTTTCCTGCATGATATCATAAATGCAAAAGGATGGGAGGAACTTCCAAATGTTATTTTCTAGCCCTGGAAAGGTTCTGGGGTGACTGTAGCCTCCGGCCAGGAAGTCTGCTTTGGGTTTGGCTCCTGCTCCGAAGCGCATGTCTGTAGAGCCAGGGTGGAACATACTGGGAGAGAAGTGACAGTGTAGCCAGGGCCAGTGTGGGGTGCACCTGGCGGAAGGCAGGTGTTGGGCTAGTCCCAGGTGCTCTCCTTTGAGGACTCTAAGAGGTAATAGCCTCTCTTCTCAGGACTCAGTTTCCTCCTCTGTGGAGCTTGGGGGAGCAGAAGAAGAACCTCTCTTTCTCTACTTTCCCTGAGCTTTCTACTCAGACTCTCTGATCAACTTCCTGGGACTGTCAAGCCTTTTTGGTGTCACCTTACTGTAACTGTTGTAAGCTTGTTCAGATTTTCCTCTTCCTTAAGACCGAGACATTTCCTTTTACGCTCATTATGAAATTTTTGGTGTAATTGAAGATTTTTTTTTTGGTGGTTGTTCTTACAGCTTCTGAAAATGTGTATGCTATTCTAATTATAGTGCTATGTTTTATACAATGCAATACAATACAATACAATACAATACAATACAATACAATACAATACAATACAATACAATGCAGTGACATGTTTTGCCATAGCTGACTGATTTCCAAAGGCTTTGTAGCAACGACACTCGATCTATTGCCTTTATATTTAGGAGACATTTCAGGTGAACATCAGCATAAAAGTAGGAAGGAAAATGATTGTCATTTTTATACATTACACAGTTCTGGATGACTGAGTGCAAAGAGCGTCGAGAATATCTCACAGCTATCAAGTGGAAAGTCATGACCCGAACTCAGCTCCTTCGAACCTAAGCCTTCTGACTAAGCCACATACTTGTATAAGCCGCCAGCACCACCACCCCAAAAGCAGCCTCCCCAACTCAGTGTCTGACATACTGGGCGTCTTACTGCTGCTGCAGATTCAGCGTTTCCTATCTTTGGAACAACTGGGCAAGGGGAGTGTTGTCATCCACAGCTTAGACATAGGAACACTTGAGGCTCAGAGAAAATAAACACTAAGGACTTGTCTTGAAGTTAATGATGGTGAAAGGAAAATTCAAATTCGTTCTTTGGACAGTGATACCTCATATGTAAATACACATCATCTAAAAGGAGAGCCAGCATGGTTTAATGTTCAGGAAATGGTAGGGCCTCATAAATGGTTGTTCCATGGATGTACAGCCAACAAAAGTCCTACTTGGCTGGATCACAATCAGCCAACTTACAACTCATGCAACTGCCCTCGAAATTCCTCTTGTACACACATTCCTCTGCGTCTGCACACATTATTCTGCACACACATCCCTCTGTTTGCACACACATCCCTTGGTTTGTGCACATATCCCTCTGCTTGTGCACATATCCCTCTGCTTCTACACATATCCCTCTGCTTGCACACACATCCCTCTGCTTGTACACACATCCCTCTGCTTGCACACACATCCCTCTGTGTACACACATCCCTCTGCTTGTACACACATCCCTCTGCTTGTGCACACATCCCTCTGCTTGCACACACATCCCTCTGTTTGTACACACATCCCTGTGCTTCTACACACATCCCTCTGCTTGTACACACATCCCTCTGCTTGTACACACATCCCTCTGCTTGTGTACACATCCTTCTGCTTGCACACAGCTCTCTCTGTGTACACACATCCCTCTGCTTGTACACACATCCCTCTGCTTCTACACACATCCCCCTGCTTGCACACACATCTCTCTGCTTCTACACACATCCCTCTGCTTGTGTACACATCCCTCTGCTTGAACACACATATCTCTTGTTGTACACACATCTCTTTGTGTGTACACACATCCCTCTGGTTGTACACACATCCCTCTGCTTGTACACACATCCCTCTGCTTGTGCACATATCACTCTGCTTCCTAGACTTTCTTTTGTAGATTTTACTTTTCATTGTTCAAAACTGTTTTAGTTCTTTTCTTTTCTTTTCTTTTCTTTTCTTTTCTTTTCTTTTCTTTTCTTTTCTTTTCTTTTCTTCTCCTTAAAATAAGATAGCTTAGTGGTTAAGCTGCATGCCTCAGAAGCCTAAGGACCCAGGTTTGATTCTCCAGGTCCCACATAAGCCAGATGCACATGGTGGCACATGTGTCTGGAGTTCATTTGCAGTGGCTAGAGGCCCTGGCATGCCCATTCTCACTCTCTCCCCCTCTAGCTTAAATAAATAAATAAATAGTTTTTCAAATGGGCATTTATAAGGAATGCAGTTCTCTTGGAACAGAGCCGAGGATATCCCACAGAAGAAGAGGACTCTAGCTCAACCTTCTTTCTCCTCTCACTGAGGCTGTATGTCCCAGGATCATTTTGTTACAGTCACAACCCTCCTTCTGGAGCTTTATCTAGCTCACCTCACTCATTCTGTGTCTATACAATTTGTGTCTTATTCTTCAGCCCTCCAACCTCACTTCTTACTTAACTCCTCTCTGGGGTCTCGAGCTTGCAGACTACTTCCATTGTCTCCTAATTCCCAGCACAGAGTAGCTGCTCATTGATTATATAGTGAGTCCAGGGCTGGAGAGATGGCCCAGTGGTTAAGTTGCAAAGCTTGACAGCTTGGGTTTGATTTCCCAGTGCCCATGGCAAGCCAGATGCACAAAGTGAGGCCCTGGCATGCCCATTCTCTCCCTCCCCCTCTTCTCCCTCTCCTTGCAAATAAATAAATAAAAATTTATACTGTGAGTCCACGGATGTGTGAACAAATGAACACATGCTGAAACAAATATTATAACCTTCCAGTTAACTTACAGCTTTGAGCATAGTAGATATGTGGTGAGCTCCTTTGGGTTTTCTATCAACCCAGCACTGTATGTCAAGAAAGCACACTGCTTCCAGGTGAGTCACTGTCTTTGTGAGCATAATCCACCAACAGATGCATTTCTGGAGGAACTTATTTAGATAGCAACGTACACAACTTTAAATATCCAGAGGGAATGAAGGTTTCTTTTTGATTTGGTTTTTCGAGGTAGGGTCTCGTTCTAGCCCAGGCTGACCTGGAATTCACTTTGTAGTCTCAGGGTGGCCTCAAATGAACAGCAATCCTCCTACCTCAGCCACCCAAGTGCTGGCCAAGTGTGCCATCACACCCAGCAAATGTAGATTTTTCATTCCAGAAAAATCCTTGTGTTTCTTTGCAAGATTAAATAAAAGAGCAAAAGGTGAGGTGAAGAGCTATTAGACCGAAGCAAGGCTATGGGCTTAAGGGACCCAGAGGAGAAGTTTGCTCTTGGAATAAATAGCCTGGGCCCCATCCTTAGTGACATCACCTATGGCCTCATCAGAGAGAAGCTACTGGAGATGACAGACACTCCATGAAGGGATTTACACAGTGAACATGGTCATACAACACATCTTGAGGTGGTGTCAATAAAAAGCAATGTGCTTAGTCTCAACCTGCAGTACCAGATACATATGTATGAAAGTCAGGAGTTTCTAGAAAGCACAACAAGGTTTTCATGTGGTAAACTTTTGGTCACTCACCTCATCTATGCCGGGTGGAGCAGTCCAATCATCTTGTGAAGAAACTCAACCCAGGCTGGTCCTGGCCCTTGTCTTGAAATGTCCTGGAAAGAGACTGCCTCTTGGCCACTTGGCCTGAAGCAAAGGAAGTGAATGTGTCACTATGAAGAGGAAGAAATTCAACATTCTCCTGAGGAGAAAAGTACAGACACAAACCCTTTTTCCCTTTTGTGGGCTGGAGGGTTCAGAAGTGCTTTGATAGTGTTATCTGTAAGGACAAACAAAAAAATAATCTTCCTTATTTCTCCTTTTTCCTCCAGATCCTGAAACTTGAGGCCTGATTTATTTTTTTGTTTGTTTGTTTTTTTTTTTTTTCAAGGTTGGGTCTTGCTCTAGCCCCAGGCTTACCTGGAATTCACTAGTCTCAGGGGTGGCCTTAAAGTCACAGTGACCTCCTACCTCTACCTCCCCAATGTTGGGATTAAAGGCATGTGCCACCACACCCGGCTCAAGGCCTAATGTGTTGTTTTTTTTTTTTCTCCTCCATCTCTCAATCAGCCTTTCTTTTATTTTGATGTCATGATCATTGTTCCTCCTGTTGTGATGGTCTTGCATAGGTAGTATCATACACTGTGAGGTCATGGATATCCAGGCCATTTTGTGTCTGGAGGAGCACGTTGTAAAGAGTCCTACCCTTCCTTTGGCTCTTACATTCTTTCTGCCACTTTTTCCTCAATGGACCCTGAGCCTTGGAAGGTGTGTTAGAGGAATGCTGAGCATTCCTCTGTCACGTCTTCTCAGCATCATGGTGCCTTCTGAGTCATCCCAAGGTCACTGCCATCTGAAAAGAGAAGCTTCTCTAACCAAAAGTGAGAGTAGCATTAATATATGGGTATGAACATTAAGAGAAGTGTTTACCGAGCAGTATGGTGAGCATAGTATATACTGTTACAGGGTCCAGTGTCACAGAAGTAAGACCATCGACTCACAGAATGTTCAGCAAAGTTTTATTGGGTAAAAAGAAAGAAAATAAAAGCTAGTGCGCACCAGGGTTACCCCTAGTGTTTAGGTCCTTGAGATGTAGCATTGTACTGTTCAGCATGTCAGCTTTTTATTGGAAATAATCACATGATGTTCATAGAAAAAGCAGGATGGGAGTTAAACCATACTGTAAAACAGGGGGGTGGGATATTACAAGAAGTCAGAAGGTATTCATTACATAGATCACATAGGCGGAACAGAGGCAAGAAACATTCTATGCTATGTAATCACAAAGATATTTAGAAACAAAGAGATACAGGAAGGTCATGGTACATTTGCACAGAGGGATGGTCCCATTCCTTAGATAACAGTAAACACCTGCATTTTGCAAGAAGGCTTATGTTCTCCTTTATCTGTCAGAAGATCAACTTTGGGTGGCGGCTGCCATAACGTGTGCCTAAAAGCAAGGGTTCCACAGGAGGATGCTTGATGTAAAGAAATAATAACATTTTGCCCTCTTTACAATACATTTATCCAGACACCAGCAGACATTACACCCCTAGGGCTCATGACTACCCCTGTCATAGGTTTTCAGTATCAGGGATATATTCCCTCCCCCGGAGCAGGCCTCCAGTCCAATTAGAGAGAAGTTGGTTTCCCCCATAACAGACATGCCACTATGTATCCATTGGCTCATTTGGCCTGGCTGACCAAATTTAAGGCTTGCAGTGTCCATTATTGAGCATCTCCACTGGTGATTTCTTTCTCTCTCCCACTGAACTGCATGCAGCATAGCTTTTTCCAGCTTTCTGTCAGCTGGTCCACATGGAGGAGGTTTTCAGCTCAGCTCCAGCAGGATTTCTCAGTGACCTTGCAACCCAAGTATGTGGAGTCTTCAGCAATAGGGTCTTACCATCTATTCCTGGTGGGAAACCAAGAGCCTCGGCAATGGCCTGTAATGTTTTGGGGGTATCTGTGACCTCCCTGGCCAACAACTCACTGGAAGGTATCCCATCACTGGCACTGAACATTTTCTAGTAATAATCTATAGCTTGTGAGTGTTTAATTGTCCAAAAAGGTAGGTTTCCATATGACTTACTTATATCCTCTTATATTTTGATTAGCCCTCCCTTCACCTTTACTTTACTCAATCTCTTTCCCTGACCTCACTTAGGCCTTTCCACCCCCATTAATCTGTTCTTCTACACACACACACACACACACACACACACACACACACACACACACACATATACAATACCATCCATTATGTTCCCCCTCCTTCCCTTTCTATTCCCTTTGTATCCCCTTTCTAGCTTACCTCTGCTACCGAGTTTTATTCCTACTCACATAGAAGTCCAATCATTTGTAGCTAGGATCACATATGAGAGTCAAGGCCTGATATTTTTATGTTAAAGCTGGCTGCAGTTTCTTTAGGCTCATTGGATATACTTTTGTGTTTAGCATCTTCCTTGGTATTCCTGTGTAGTTATCTCAATTGACCTGATATCATTGAATGACTATTTGATATACATAGGCTTGATCATTTCAGACAAATTTCGAGTCTTGTGGCTCTGGTAGCTGAGGGACAGTCATAAGAAATGCTGGGTGGCAAGTCCCACAGCCCTGCAGCATGAGATCTGCTTAGGTCTCACTCCCCCAAAATTCATGGCCTGGCCAGAGCCTCAATATAGTAGGCACGGGCAGACCTTTCTTACTCTTCTGTTGCTTTTCTGGACACTTGCCTGCCTGGCAGATACTTCACCTAGAGTTGGGGGTTTGAAGCTGCCCTGGCTTTGGAGTTGGACGATGGAGACTGGACAGGCCTGGTCCCCTGAATGACTATTGGATCATCACATTGTTTGACAAAGACACAGTGTGAAATTGGATGGCACCATAGTCCCGACTTGCCAACTAAATAACTATGACTTCAACAAGTCACTGAAAATCTCGCTGTCTCATTGTGATCTGTGAAATGAGGGTAACAGTGGCACCTCTTCCCTCAGTTATGGTGAAGATTAAATTAATACACACCTTTAATCCCAGCACTCGGGATCTAGGATGGCCCTGGCCACCCTGAGACTACATAGAATTCCAGGTCAGCCTGGACATGCCCTCCGTTAATACTTGTGAGGTATCTAGGATGGCCCTGGGTAGAGGACATGCCCTCCATAAAGGCTGTTATTATTATTATTATTGTCATCCTCAAGTGTCATTATAGTGTTTCATCTGCTCAATAGTAGCCATGTCACAGGATCATTAAAACATTAAATGATTATATTGTATTTTACTTTTATTTATTTATTTGAGAGACAGGCGGAGAGAGAGAAAGGGAGGGAGAGAGAGTGGGCACGCCAGGGCCTCTGGTCACTGCAAACAAACTCCAGATGTATGTGCCACCTTGTGAGGTCTGGCTTTTGAGGGTCCTGGGGAATCAAACCTGGATTCCTAGGCTTTGCAGGCAAGCACCTTTACCTCTAAGCCATCTCTCCAGCCCATCATTAAGTGATTGTGAAGACATGGCCTGTTGAAGAAAAGGGGTGACTAAGTAAGCAGTATGACCTTGGCTGGGCCTCCCCAGCTCTATGTTATGAGGAATATAACACAGGTGGTGGGCTTTCTGGCCTTGCTAGAGGTGACCAGATTGTCTTGAGTTTTCCAACATGGTGCCAGTATTAGCATGGAAAGTCCCACATCTCAGAAAACTCAGTCTAGGCAAACTGGATAGATGGTTACCCAAGACCTTTGTGGCCATTGCTATTTCCAGGGTACACTAGTGATGGACCCACTGAGCAATGAGATTGAGTAGACTGGAGTGTGTGCAACATACCGTACTTACTGTTGTGCCAGCTCTTTGTCCCTCAGAACTCCTTTGCTGGCACCATCCAGATCTTATTCTTGTTCACAGAATGGCTGTGTGCCCATGGAAGGTAACCCAAACCCCAATGCACCCACGTTGGGAAAATCTTAACCAAGTTAAGCATGGAATTCTAGTCTCCTCTTTTGGTCCCTAACAGAATGCTTGAGATGGAGTGCTTCAAAAGGAGGTTTGTTTTTGCTCATGTTCCTGTGGGCTGCCAAGTTCAGGTGCAGGATATTTGCATTTTCTCTGCTTCTGGTGAGGACCCCATGGCCTCTTCAACTTGTCATGGAAAGTGGAAGGGCAAGTGGGTGTGTGCAAGAGGGCATCACATGAGAGGAGGCAGCACTTTGTACCAAGGCTCTCACGGTGACTGATCCCGTCCTGAAAGGAAGGCACTGGTCCTTCTTCAAGGCCTGAGAACCTCTTCAGGAATCCACCTCCCAGCACCACAGAAAAGGCAGTCAAAATTCAGCACGAGCTTCAAAAAGGATCTACCATAGTCATGTTCCCATCTCCCAACCAGGGACTGAGTTAGCAGGGGATGGTGGCATGAGCTGGGATGCTGTCACTGGTGTTTAAGCTTTGAAATGCTTCAATGGGCATTGATGACACTTTGTTGTCACACATCCCTCTTCTCTGTCCCAGCATTCCTGTGCTGAACCTCCTTGTGATCTAGCTATGAGTGGGAGACTGTCCCACATCACAGACAGACTCCTGTATCCAGGCCTCCAGCTTTGCTGGCTCATTGCCTTGGCCTTTGTGATGTCAGCTCACCTGAGTGTGACCTGCTTCTGACAAGAGTTGACAGCAGTGACAGCTCCATCTGCTTTTGGGGACACTGGCTCCAGGGGCAATAACCAGGGCTCAAGTTAGGGTGCAGGTATGGTTCTGGGGTCCACAGTGGCAGACACAGTGCAGTCTTTTTTAGAAAAAATTATTTATTTATGGGCTGGAGAGATGGCTTAGCAGTTAAGGTGTTTGCCTGTGAAGCCTAAGGACCCCGGTTTGACTCTCCAGGTCCCACATAAGCCAGATGCACAAGGGGGCGCATGCGTCTGGAGTTCATTTGCAGTGGTTAGAGGCCCTGGCGTGCCCATTCTCTCTCTCTCTCCATCTTTCTCTCTCAAATAAATAAATAAATAAATAAATAAATAAATAAATAAATTTTTTAAAGATTTTATTTTTATTTATTAGAGAGAGAGAGAGAGAGAGAATGGGTGCACCAGCATCTCTAGCCACCGCAAGTGAACTCCAGATGCATGTGCCACTTTGTGCATCTGGCTATATGTGGGTACTGGATAATTGAACCCAGGTCCTTATGATTTGCAGGCAAAAGCCTTAACCACTGAGCAATGTCTCCAGCCCCACAGTGGACTCTTTGGCAAGCCTGTTCTCTTGGTGTCAGTCTGACAAAGCTGCAGCCTGACAGTGCCCAAATCTCTCAAAGGATGCAACCTTTTGGTAAAGCCCTTTTATGTCAGTTAACTTTTGCATGCATGATACCCTAAGCATGGGCATCAAATAGTATCAGCCTGGGCTTGATTCTTCTGGGCTTCATGGATGTCTTCCATTGGCAACTAGATTGGGGTTAGCTGGGGACCCCAGCTGGGATGGCTCATGTCTGATCCATGTGGTCTACCATCCTTCAGCAGATGGATTGAAGCTCAGTCACATGGTGACCACAATGTGGTAGTGACATTCTAAAGGAAAAAGAAAGATTTGTATATGGCTTATTGAGGCCCAGTCACTTCTGCCCATTCTACTGGTCAAAGTAAATCATAAATGCAGTCTAGATTCAAAGGTTAAAGAAACAACCTCTGCCTCTTTTCTATCTATTATCTATTTTTGGCTTGTGTATGTTTGTGTGATGTGTACGTGTGTACACATGCTCATATGGGCATGTGTATGGGGGTGCTTATGCACATGTCATATTTTGTTATGTGGAGGCCAGAGCTTGACATTGGATGTCTTCCTCAGCTGCTCTCCATCTTCTTCTTATTATTATTATTTTTGGTTTTTCGAGTTAGGGTCTCACTCTAGTTCAGGCTGACCTGGAGTTCACTCTGTATTCTCAGGGTGGCCTCAAACTCACGGTGATCCTCCTACCTCTGCTTCCTGAGTGCTGGGTTTAAAGGTGTGAGCCACCACGCCTGGCACTACATCTTATTTTTTAAAATATTTTATCTTTATTTATTAGAGATATGGAGAGGGAGCAAAAGACAGAGAAAGAGAGAAAAAGACTGGGTGCACCAGGGCCTGTAGCCATTACAAATGAACTTCAGATGTATGTGCCACCGTGTGCATCTGGCTTACATGGGACCTGGAACCTTAGGCTTTGCAAGCAAGTGTCATAACCACTAAGCCATCTCTCCAGCACTCCATCTTATTTATTTATTTATTTATTTATTTATTTATTTATGTTTTTTTGAGGTAGGGTCTCACTCGAGCTCATGCTGACCTGGAATTCACTATGTAGTCTCAGGGTGGCCTCTAACTCACAGTGATTCTCCTACCTCTGCCTCCCGAGTGCTAAGATTAAAGGTGTGCACCACCATGCCGCCTGGCTTCATCTTATTTTAAAAAAATATTTTATTTATTTATTTGTTTGAGATATAAAGTGGGAAAGAGAGGGGGAAAGAGACACACACACACACACACACACACACAGAGAGAGAGAGAGAGAGAGAGAGAGAGAGAGAGAGAGAACTCCAGATGCAAGCTCCACTTTGGGCATCTGGTTTTATGTGGGTACTGAGGAATCAAACACAGGTCCTTAGACTTTGCAGGCAAGCACCTTAAATGCTGAGCCATCTCACTGGCCTCACTAAAAAACAAAATTTACCCTGGCATGGTGGCACACACCTTTAATCCCAGCACTCAGGAGGCAGAGGTAGGAGGATCGCCATGAGTTCAAGGCCACCCCAAGACTACCAAGTGAATTCCAGGTTAGCCTGGGCCAGAGTGAGATCCTACCTCAAAAAAACAAAAAAAATATTTATTTATTTATAAGAGAGGGGGGGCACCTTATTTTTGAAATAAGGTCTCTCACTGAACTTAGAACCCATTAATTCAGCTAGACTGGCTCCACCTCTAATGGGCTTAAAGGTATGCCACACCATGCCCAGCACTTTACATGGGTGCTGGGGACTGAAATCAGGTCCTCACACTTGGATGGTAAACATTTTCTTCAATGAGCTATGGCTCCTTCCTGATACTTTCCCCTTGATGTATGAGCACACGTACAGAGAGTGCAAGTGCTTGTAGCTAATCACCATAGCCATCTAGGGCTGATGTTGGTATCCAACTGATGCTACACAGACAGAGGGACGCTGTGCAAGTGCCAGTGTGGCTTTCTGATCAGCTTCCTCAGTTCTGTGTGTGTGTGTGTGTGTGTGTGTGTGTGTGTGTGTGTGTGTGGGCGCATGCTTGCCACTGTGCATGTGTGGAGGTCAGAAGACAACCTTGGATGTTGGTCCTCACTCTCCACCTCATTTGGGGCAGGGTCCCTTATTCATCACTCCATTTAGCAGTCTAACTAGGGATGCTCCTTTGTCTATGTCCCATCTTGCCGGAGGAATGTTGGGATCACAGATGCTCTCTCCATCACATCCAGCTTTACATGGTTTATGAGGGTATGCATCCTTGCATAGCCGGCACTTTAGCTGCTGAGCCTTCTCCCCAGCTTCCCCCAGCTGCTTGGATTGTGCCAGTGCAGGCATGGTTGGGGGAAGATACCTGTGGAGAAGGCTATGAAATGCCATTAGGCTCTACTCAGCTCTCCCTGAAGTTGGAAGTGGAGGCTCTTGATTCTCATTCACACTTTTTCTCCTTCTAGATGACAGTCTCTCTGTCCACCTTCTTCCTAGAGAGAAGGGCAGACCGTCTCTCTATCCCACTGGGGATATGTACAAAGCTTTGCTACTGTTTTTTAAATACATTATTTATTTGCAAGGAGAGAGAGAGAGAGAAAGATGGGCACACCAGGGCTTCTTGCCTCTGCAAACAAACTCCAGATGCATGTGCCACTTTGTGCAACTGGCTTTATGTGGGTTCTGGGGAATTGAACCCAGGCTTTCAGGCTTAGTAAACAAGCGCCTTCACCACTGAGCTATTTCTCCAGCCCCCATGAACTGCTGTTTTTATTTTTGTTTTTGTTTTGTTTTTAATATTCTGAAGTTTGTGTGGTAATTGGCATAACTGCATAATTGACTATCCTATCCTGACTGATACAGTACTTAATGACACTCTGGTCCTGGGAGACCTCATATCAGAAAAGTGTTGCAGATAAGTACATTTGGGGGAATGATTTGACACTCATTCTTCCTTTGTGAATATTGATGACAGAACACTGAGTTTTAGCTGGGCACTTGGGCACCTAACTAGAGATTAATTTTCCAAGATACCCTTGTATCTGATTTTGTCCATGCGTTAACGAGCTTTTCATTACTAAACAAATGCCTAAGGTAATCAACTTATGAGGAGAAATGGTTTATTTTTGCTCACAGTTTTGGTAGTCAATGGTCAAGTAGATGCATTGTTTTTAGGCTTCTGATGGAGGTGGAGGTGTGATAAACCATGATAGAAGCAAGCAAAGAGAAAGAATAGACTTGCTTGCCAGTTCCCTTCTCAGCATGTCCTCTATGATCCAAGACCTCCTGCTAGTCCTGCTTTCAACCAGTCTTTTAAAAAAATATATCATTTATTGCTGGGCATTGTGGCACATGCCTTTAATCCCAGCACCCGGGAGCAGAGGTAGGAAGATCTCTGTGAGTTCGAGGCCAGCCTGAGACTACAGAGTGAATTCCAGGTCAGACTGGGCTAGAGTGAGATCCTACCTTGGAAAACCAAAAAAAAAAAAAAAAAAAAAAAAAAAAAAAGGGGGGGACAGAGAGATGGCTCAGCAGTTCAGGCACTTGCCTGCAAAACCTAATGATGGGGATTCAGTTTCCCAGTACCCATGTAAAACCAGATGCACAAAGTGGCATATGTATCTGGAGTTTATTTGCAGCAGCTAGAGTGCTGGGATTTAAGATGTGCACCACCATGCTCAGCTTAAACCACTTTCTGATAGTCCACCCTGAGTCACAAGCTTTCATTCAGCACATGGGTATTTGGAGAACATTGTAGATGAAAACTACAGAAGCCCCTGTGAGTCAGGCCAGTAGGATGATATACAAGAGATGTGTGTAGCTTCCATGCTATCTACTCTGGCTTCCCCTACCTGAGGAATGGTAACAGCTACTGCCATTTTGGAAGCCTCGAGAAGACAATGGAAAAGTCCCTTGGTCTGCCTTGGACCACTGATAAAGGTATGGATGTATGGAAGACATATTAATTTCGATCTTATTTTAGTCACTGTATTTTAGGGGCTCTTTGTTATAGCAGCCTAGGGCATGCCTTCGCTAAATCACATTGCATCCTTTTCACTGACATTCATGGGATTCTGTAAACATTATGGTGTCCTGCAGTAAATGAAACAGCTAAATTATTTACTGAGGGAACTCATGTGTGTGTGTGTGTGTGTGTGTGTGTGTGTACTTTTTGATATGTACATACTGGGAAATGTTTTTTGCAGAGATAACCCTAACATAAATTTGTTCTTTGGGAAGTGCTAGAATCTTGGTAGCTAGGGAAGGCTGTAGAGTTATTATTTCTAAAGACTTTTATTAAGAGGCTTGACACCCTCCAGCCTTCCCAACCCCAATTTGGCTTCTACTGTTTTTTTTTTTTTCGAAAAGCAGCCAGGTAGTAGAAAAATTAGGAGCTTCAACAAGAACCTGAACTTGAATTAAGATGCCTGTGACTTTTAACATCATCTTTCTAGTCCTCTGTTTCCTTGTTTGTTAAAGAACCAAAGAAACCAAAACCCCAAAAAGGGTATTTAGATCTTATAGAAAAGAAATGGTCTCCTTTAAACCCACTCTTCCCTAACAGAAACAAAGATCAATTAGACAGGCTGGGGCTGAAGCTCAGTTTAGGGTGCTTGCCTAGCATGCATGGAGCCCTGGGTTTGATCCCCCCGCACCCCATAAACTGGGTGTGATAGCATATGACTGTATTCCCAGCACTTAGCAAATGGAGACAGGAGGATCAGAAGTTGAAAGCAAGCCTTGGCCACAAAAACAACAAACAAAGATAAATTACACATATGTTTTTCCTTGTATCACCTGTATTCTGAAAGCGACTGCATTTAAAAAGAGACAGGGAGATACTAAATCTTAAAACTCACGACAGCCATTCAATCCCTTTTGTGCTATGGGGAAGAGATGTAATTTAGTTCCTCATTTTTCAAGGATTTGGTTAGCTTTATGCAGGTAAGTAAAGAATAAGATTTGCTTGTGGGCTTTCCTAATATCACCCAAGATGACACATGGGTTTAGAATTCAAGCTAACTAGGGATAATTCAAAGTCTAACTCCTGGCAGAATTCTTTCTTGTTGCCAAGTCTGCAAATCAAGGGGACAAGCTGGCAGAAACCTGAGTGGTGTCTCCTGTATTAGAGACTCCATGAGGGTGAGGCTTCCTTCTCTCTTCCTCTGAGGCTGGTGTGGAGCTCTGTGCACACAGGAGGGTCCTAACTTCTCTCCTCATCTGGGGGCAGAGTTGTTTGATGAGGAGTTTTTTATTCATCAAGAATTGGGGTTTGGGTAATCC